>LBNU01015479.1:53370-95444 GCA_014162995.1 Artemisia annua
ATATTAGTTGAGTCATGGGTTTATCGGAGTGTTTAAACGTCGTTAAAACTGAAACTGTGAGTCGAAAACACGTTTGGTGACACCGGTTCTTGATAAAAGTGACGTAAGCTATAAAAATGACACGACAAGTATAGAACTCATTTGTAAACATGAAATGGTTTAAAAATTCATAAAATATGTAAATTATCATAGTCTAGGGTTGGTTCACTTTGTTAAAACCATAAAACGTAAATTCAAATCGCGTAAAATGTAAAAGGTGCAAGCTTTACGTAAAAATGAAAAAAAATGAAAAGTAACTTTTAAAATAGGATTGTAAGGAAAAAATGATGCATAAAAAGTGTAGATTAGACATAGTATAGTCGTGGTTGAATGAATTGAAAGTGTCATGACGTACGCGGATAACTTCCGACGAAGTTAATTATTTAAAAAGAATAGAATAGTTAAATAATAAAAATATTAAAATTAGTGACATGAAATTTACGAAATGTCACAGATAATGATTGAGCAATACTTTCTCATTCAAGATTATGCTTTGTGGGAGATCATCTTAACTGGCGACTCTTTCAAGCCTACTCAGAAGACTGAGAAAGTTGGTGACAAAGAAGTAATCACAGTTTCTGCACCTTCTACTAGTGATGAAAGAACACAGAAGAAGAATGACATGAAGGCAAAAAGCTTATTACTCATGACTCTACCTAAAGACCAGATTATTGCCTTTAGCAAACACAAAACTGCTAAAGAACTTTTTGAAGAGATCTGCTCAGTGTTTGGTGGTAATGATGCTACTAAGAAGACACAAAAGATATTGTTGAAGCAAAGTTATGAAAATTTCTCTACTTTAAGCAATGAATCTATTGACAGCATCTTTACCAAACTCCAGAAGATTGTAACACAACTAACTGTGTTTGGAATTGAGGTAGATAAGGAAGACCTCAATCTGAAGTTTCTAAGAAGTTTGCCTTCTGAGTTTCATACAAATGTCACTGTCTGGGAAAATAAACCAGAGATTGAAACCATGAAGCTCAATGATCTCTATAATAACTTCAAACTTATTGAACAAAGATTGAAGAAGGCAGGGAAGCTCAGTACAGGCTCAAGTAGTTTGGCACTGGTGTCAACCTCTATTGATAATGATTCTGAAGATGACAGTGATGAAGAGATTGCCACTGCTGGTTCTACAGTTTCCACTGGTAATGCTATAGTTACCACTGCAGGTTCTAAAAAGAAGGTTGCTGGTCTTGGAGATCCTACCTTTTATGCATTCATCTCAACTCAAGTTAATGGCTCAATATTAACTCATGAAGACTTAGAGCAAGTTGATGATGATGACTTGGAAGAGATGGACATAAAGTGGCAAATAGAACTTCTTAGCATGAGGGCTAAGAAATTCTTCAAAAAGACTGGCAAGCCCATTCACATCAATGGCAATGAAACTGCAGGGTTTGATAAGAAGAAAATGGAATGTTACAACTGTCACAAGTTGGGACATTTTGCTAGAGAACGCAGAAGACCAAGGAAGCAGAATAATAGATCTACTTGGTACAAGCAAAAGAAGGAACCAACTGTGGAAGAACCAAAGGCAATGCTGGCAATTGATGGTGTTAGCTATGATTGGAGTTTCATGGCTGATGGTGAAGAGGAAGAATCTTCAGATGCTGCTTTTATTGCTACAGAACATGCTCTCATGGCCTTCTCTGACTCTGAGGTACAAAACCTTGAAAGTTGTTCTAAAACATGTAGGGCTTCTAGAGAATGTGAAAGGCTAAATGAATTATTAGAAAACCATAGAACAGAGTTGTTTGTTGCTAACTATAATGTTTCAAATCTTAGAAGAGGTATATCTGTGTTAGAAAAACAACTAGAGCATTATAGAGAAAATGAGACAAAATTTAGTGATGATATGGTTGTTCTAAAAAGAGAGTTAGATCATAAGATAGTAGTAAATGAGGCATTTAAAGAAGAGCTTGAAAGACTTAGAAAGGTAAATGAAAATGTTAACTTATCTGTTGACACTTTATATTATCAGTCTAAGTCTATTGATAAAATTTGGGAAGCTCAAATCACTAACAAAGCTAAGTCTGGTTTAGGATACAATACAGTTCCTCCACCACTAAGGGGTGTTCCAGCACCCCCGACATAGATTTAGCACATAAAGGACTAGAAGAGTTTCAGGAACCTATTCTTGAACATGGTCCTCCCAAATTTGTAAAAAATGAGGAAAAGGTTAAGCATGAATCTGATGTTTTTGAAAGTGCAAGTGACTCATCTTTAGCAGATGAGAATGTTAAAAAGAATGTAGAGACTTCTGTTCCATAGGTTGTTAATACCATTCCAGAGGAACCTAAGAAACAAGTTAATAAGCCTAGACAAACTGTAAGGTATGCTGAGATGTATAGAAACAAGTCATCAACTCCTAGGGGTAACCAGAGGAGTTGGAATCATGTAAAATCTCAACAACTAGGTAGTGAGTTTGTAATGAACAATAAAGCATGTTATATCTGTGGTAGCTTTGAACATTTGCATGCTAATTGTGGCTATCATGCTGTGAGAAGGGAAGTTTACGGGAAAAACAGGGTGGATTTAAACAGGTTTCAAAACAAACCACACCCTAATACTCACAGCAACATGATCCCAAGAGCAGTTCTATTAAAAAGTGGGCTTAAACCTTTTTCCACTGCTAAAAATGTTAACACTGCTCTCCCTAAATCACCTGTTTCAAGTGCAAAACCTAAAAAAACTTTTGTTAAATCTGCACAAACAGGAAAAAGGACTTTTTACAACAAAAGGGTTCAATATAACCAAAAGGGTTCAATATAACCAACAGTGGGTACCAAAATCTAAACCAGCAGTTACCACTGCTCATTCAAAAGTTCCCACTGCTAGTGTTGTAAACAAGAACAGGGGTAATATGGGAAATGCTGTGAAGGCCTCAGCACGTTGGGAATGGAAACCTAAAGGAATAACCTCAACAATCAATCCCAATGGTGTATCAATGACCTTTGATAGATTTAACTATATTGATACACGAGGCAGATCCAAGTCAATCATGGCTTGGGTCTCCAAAGGAAACTAACTCCTTTATTATATGTGCAGGAACATCCAAGGACAAAGAGATCAGATCAAGGCTATACAGATAGTGGATGTTCAAGGCACATGACTGGCAACAAGTCCTATCTATCCAATTTTGAATATTTTGATGGACAGTCTGTCAGCTTTGGAGGAGGAGTTAATGGTAAAGTTACTGGTAAAGGTGCTGGTAACTTGGATTTTGAACCTGTGTACTATGTAAAAGAGCTTAAGTATAATCTTTTTAGTGTGTCACAAATGTGTGACAAGAAAAACAATGTTCTTTTTACTGAAGATATGTGTTTTGTTCTTTCTAAGGACTTTAAGATGCCGGATGAAAGTCAGATTCTTCTTAAAATTCCTAGAAAAGGCAACTTATATAGCTTTGATATGAATAACATTGTTGCTAAAGATGATCATGCTTGCTTTATTGCAAAGGCCACAGTGGATGAGTCCATGCTATGGCATAGAAGACTTGGTCATATTAATTTCAAAACCATAAATAAGATTGTTAAAGATGGTTTGGTAAGAGGCTTGCCTCAGAAAAGATTTGAAAATGATCAAACCTGTGTTGCTTGTCTTAAAGGCAAACAACGCAGAGCTTCTTGCAGGTCAAAGTTGGTTAACTCTATTGCTCACCCACTTCAAATGTTACATATGGACTTGTTTGGTCCTACATCTGTGAGTAGCATAAATCTTAAGAGATATTGTCTTGTTGTGACTGATGATTTTAGAAGGTTCACATGGGTTTTCTTTCTTAGAACTAAGGATGAAAAAACTGGCATCCTTAAGACCTTTATAACTGAAGTAGAAAACCAAAATGATATGAAAGTTAAAATCATTAGGTGTGACAATGGGACAGAGTTTAAGAATAGATTAATGGATGATTTTTGCGGAGATAAAGGTATTAAAAGAGAATTTAGTGTAGCTAGAACTCCTCAACAAAATGGTGTAGCTGAGAGGAGAAATAGGACACTAATAGAGGCTGCTAGAACCACGTTGGCATATTCAAAATTGCCAATTACATTTTGGGCTAAAGCAGTTAACACTGCTTGTTATGTGCAAAACAGCGTTTTAGTAGTGAAAACAAAGAACAAGACACCTTATGAGTTATTTAGAGGTAGACCACCTATTCTAGATTTCATGAGACCATTTGGATGTCATGTCACTATTCTCAATACCATAGATCATCTGGGTAAATTTGAAGAGAAATCTGATGAAGGGTATTTTGTTGGGTATTCCATGGTTAGTAAAGCTTTTAGAGTATTCAACTTAAGGACCCAAAAGATTGAAGAAAATCTGCATGTTGAGTTTCTAGAAAACAAAGTGAATGTCAAAGGAACTGGTCTAGAAAGGCTGTTTGATCTTGATACTCTAACCCATACCATGAACTATGTGCCTATCTCTACAGGTACATCTACTAATGATTTTGCAGGTTCAGAAGAGTTTGTTGATGATGATGAATCAAGCAAGGATCAAGAGGATGATCAAGGTGAATTCATTTTGCCAATTTGGGACTATGCAGATAATGATGATGTTGCAAAGACTGGAGATGCTCAACCTTCTAATAATTTTGGAAAAGAAGGTGATGGCAATAAGAATACTGAAAATACTGAAAGCAGTGGGAATTCAGATTCCACTGCTATGCCAGAAGTTTCCACTGCTACACCAGAGGTGGAAAATTCAACTCCAGTTACTCAGGAGGTTCAAGCCAGTGATGTTGAAATCTCAAATATGCCTACTGAGATTGAAATTCCTCAAACTCCCCATACCACAGTTCATAAATCACATCCTCTTGAAAATGTGATAGGGGATGTAAACTCACCTGTGAAGACTAGAAGACAGTCAAAGATAGCTGACATTCATGGATTTATCAGTGAAATTTATGAATCTAAGAATCATGAAGGCAAGAATGAATGTCTGTTCATGTGTTTTCTGTCTCAAATGGAACCAAAGAATATATTCAAGGCACTTGAAGATGAAAGCTGGATAGAAGCAATGCAAGAAGAGTTACTTCAGTTCAAAATTTAGAAGGTTTGGGTGCTTTGTGATTTACCTAAAGGCATGAAAGTAATTGGTACCAAATGGGTGTTTAGAAACAAGAGAGATGAAAGAGGAATTGTCATAAGAAACAAGGCTAGGCTTGTAGCACAAGGATACACTCAGGAGGAGGGTATTGATTATGAAGAGGTGTTTACCCCAGTTGCAAGAATAAAAGCAATTAGACTTTTTCTAGCCTATGCATCCTTTATGGGCTTCACAGTCTATCAAATGGATGTAAAAAGTGCTTTTCTATATGGGCAAATTGATGAGGAGGTATATGTTTCACAACCTCCAGGCTTTGAAGACCCTGAACATCCTAACAAAGTATACAGGGTAGTTAAAGCATTGTATGGATTGCATCAGGCACCAAGGAAATGGTATGAGACACTAGCTACTTATTTTTTGGATAATGGGTTTCATAGAGGAAGAATTGATCAAACTTTGTTCATCAAGAAAGACAAAAATGATATCTTGCTGGTTCAAGTTTATGTTGATGATATAATTTTTGGCTCAACAAAGCCAGAGATGTGCAAAGATTTTGAGAAGCTTATGAAAGATGAGTTCAAGATGAGTTCTATGGGTGAACTCACATTCTTTTTGGGACTTCAAGTACAACAAAGTCCAGATGGAATCTTCATTAATCAAGATAAATATGTGGCTGAGATACTTAGGAAGTTCAAATTCGCTGATGCAAAGTCCTCTAGCTCACCTGCAGACAGAGGTACACATCTGCTTCTAAAAGAGAACAGTGGAGAAGCAGTTGATGTACATATGTACAGATCTATGATTGGTTCTTTGATGTATCTCACATCATCAAGGCCAGACATTATGTTTGCAGTATGTGCCTGTGCAAGGTTTCAGGTCACTCCCAAAGAATCACACTTGACTGCAGTAAAGAAGATTTTCAAATATCTTAAAGCATATCCTCATTTGGGATTATGGTATCCTAGAGAATCTCCTATGGAATTGGTTACCTACTCAGATAGTGATTATGCTGGAGCTAGTTTGGATAGAAAATCTACAACAGGTGGATGCCAATTTCTTGGATGTAGATTGGTGTCCTGGCAGTGCAAGAAACAAACAATGGTGGCAACTTCATCAACTGAGGCAGAGTATGTGGCTGCTGCAAGTTGCTGTGCTCAAGTTCTATGGCTTCAAAATCAACTTTTGGACTATGGTAATTTCATGAATACCATCATTTATATTTACAATAGTAGTACCATATGCATAATTAAGAATCCAGTTCAACACACAAAGACTAAACATATTGAAATTAGACATCTTTTTATAAGAGATTGTTATGAGAAAAGGCTAATTCAAGTTGTCAAAATCCATACTGATGATAACTATGCTGATTTATTAACAAAAGGACTTGATGTGGGAAGGTTTCAGTACTTGGTAACAGGTATTGGAATGCTTAATCCATAAAATTTTTGTGTCTAATGGTCTTTGGTGTTGAGGGGAGGTTTTTGGTACTAAAATTGTTGTATATGCTTGTATAAGTTGGTATATGTTTGCTTGTATTTTGCTTGTCCACTAACTTTTATGCAGAGAATAAGGCTACCAGTGGAAACTAAAATGCAAGCAGTGGTAAAAGTTGCTCTCATAGTGGAAAAAGTAAAACAAAGTAACTTCATTGAATTAAATCAAAAGAAGAAGTTAAATACATTCAACAGAGAGTACTAACAACCAAATCATCAAAACACAAAGATAAAAACCAAAAACAACCTACACCCTACACAAGCTACTCCATTGGCTTCTTGCCCTTGCCCTGATAGTTGTGCTTGGCCTTCTGTGCACTCTTCCTTTTGTTCTCAAAGGTTGACTGCATTCTAGGACAAGCAAGCCCAAGAATTTGTGGAGGAGGCCTTGGTAGTCTTGCAGACTTCTCTGGGATGGAGATTTGCTTCATGTTAGAGAGAGCTGCTCTCAAAGCTTTAGTCAGAGCCCTTGGCAACTCCTTGGACAAGGAATAGGACTCATCATCATCTGATGAGCTGGAGTAGAACTCAAGAGATGCTACAGGCTTGGCAACAGGTGCAGGCTTGGCAACAGGCTTAGCAGTTTTCTTGTTTGGCTTCTTGGATGAAGAGGTTGAAGCACAGGATGGAAAGTAACTTGCCCACCCTGATGCCTCTGAAGATGACTCAGAAGACATCAAAATCTCTGTGTCAGAGGTAGAATCAGATGAGATGTCAATGATGTTAGGAAGATTGCTCATGGTGATTTTTAGGGATCTTGTGAAAGTTATAATGTGCTTTGATGAAGATTATGAAGAGCCTAGCCCCTTTATATAGGCAAAGTCAATCAAAAGGTCTCATTAAAGGAGATATTTACTTTAATCTATTTTGGTAGGTTGAGAAGTAAATATAGATATTATCGGGTTGACTTTGGGAAGATATTTGTAAATAGTGGCTTGGTTAAAAGTAACTTTGGTTAAAAACAAGATGGTTATGAATATTCTTTGTATTATTCTAACAATTGCAGGTACATAACCAATCTTTGCTGGGAGTTGATCATAAATGGTGAATAACTGAGATACACAACAAATGGTTATTGATTCACCATGTCTAACCCACACAAGAATCAACTAGTCCAGAGCAAACGGCTACTGGTAAAGACTTAACAAATCCGTTTATGATTGATAGTTTACCAAAAACTATATGGTTATCAACTCACCATATTCTATATGATTAAGAGTTGGCTATTCCATAGCAAACGGCTCATGGTAAAGAGATATCAAATCCGTTGATAGCTGGAAGTTTGCTAAAAACTATAAAGGCAGTCCAATTTTCATAAGTTTAGTTTACCACTGCTCTTGTAAATTTTTTGTGAAAAATTCCCACTGCTAGTTTACAGTTTCCACTGCCAGTGTTATTTTTACCACTGTTGAACTAGC
Source organism: Artemisia annua (assembly GCA_014162995.1). Lineage (NCBI taxonomy): Eukaryota > Viridiplantae > Streptophyta > Magnoliopsida > Asterales > Asteraceae > Artemisia > Artemisia annua. The sequence goes on from LBNU01015479.1 coordinate 61,379, forward strand.
CGTTACAACTGTTGTGTCAGTAACAAAGTTTTTACTAGCCGTTGAGAGTAACTGCTTTCCATATTAATAGGGTAAAATTTTTAGAAGATTATCTACTTTCCTAATTGTAATTTATTCTTTTAAGATAAATCTTTTCCTTAGATAATCTTTTCTTGCGCAAAACTCTCAAACCCTGGCAGTATATATCCTTTTCTCTCAATTGGCGAGTTCTTCATTCAATTCATACTAACACAACTTATTTTTCATCAAAAGATACTATGGCACAAATCACTTTTGCAGTTGAGCACAACCAAGTGGCTTATTTGGAAAAGTCAAACGACAAGAGTGGTCCTTTTTTCATCAGATTGTGGANACTTTCTAAACACTACTCATGTGAGGTATGCTTTACTTCTTAATCCCACAATCTATATCTCTCAAATCAAGCAGTTTTGGAACTCTGTTGAGTCCATCACTATTGAAGATGGAGATACACATGAAACTGTGGATACTCTTAGAGCCACAGTGGATGGGGTAACTATTGATGTTACTGAATCATCCTTGAGGGGAATTCTCCAATTGAATGATCTCAATGGTATCATCACATTACCCAATCCAGATATTCATAAACATCTCTCACAATGGAGTATGACACATCTGACAAAAAGGTTACTTTCAAAAACAGTGGTTTTGTCCCCATTGGAGATTTTTAATACATACTCTTTTGCATTGCCTAAGTCCTAAGAAAAAATCTTATGAACAATTCAGTTCAACAATGGCTTACCCTTTGGTTTGTCTAGCCACAGATAGGATTTTTAATTGGTCTAAATATATTTTTAACAGTATGAAAGGCAATGTAAAGAGTTCAACAAAATTTTTGATGTATCCAAGGTTTGTGCAAGCAGTTTTAAATGAATTTCCACTCCAACCCCATTAAAGAGTTTACAAAATCCGTTGCCTTAAGCCCAAAGTTTTTCAAGACATGGATAAGGTTGGTAATGGGGTTGTTAAACCACTTTTTCCTGAAATGCTTGCAAAGATTGCACAGGTACAGGGTGAAGGTGCAACAATCCCAGTTGTACCCCAAAACACACCCACAATCACAGTTCCAACTATTAACTACACTCCACCAGTTACTCACATTTATGAGAGGAGGCAAAAACAGCCAACTTCTCTCATCACAACACAGCATGTCCCTGATCCTTTTGGTTTAGGTACAAGCAGTGGTGGTTCCAGGCTTCAACCTAGCCCAGCTAGGGTGGAGACTGAACCAATGCCCTATGATTCACCTCTCCCAACTGGTAACACAGTTGGAAGTGTTGAGGGCAGTGAGCAACCTATGGAATTGATGGAACTATGTACCAAGTTATCTAAGCAGGTTGAATCTCTGGAGAAAGACTTGGCACATGTAAAGGAGAAACATGCCAAGGATGTTACACAGCTGCAAGAAGAGATTCAAACTTTGAAGAAAGAGTTGCAGGGGTTAAAACAGAACAGGAGAACTGCAAAGCTAGTGATTTCATCTCCATCCTCACCTCATGATGGTGACTCAGAAGATTTCAGTGCAGATTTGGGAAATTCTCCCAAACAGGGGAGGAAAACATATGCTGAAACCAAGGGGAGGAAAATTGATTTTGGAAATGAAGGTGATTCAGATGCAGATTTTGGTTTTGATTTTGGAGTTACATATTTGGCATTTGATGAGCCAATTGGTGAAGGCAAAGGTACAGAGGAAGGTGATACTCAAGAAGAAATTCTTCCAACTGATGCTGCAAAGATTCCCACTGCAGATCCTATTTCCACTGAAGATCTTATTCCCACTGCAGAGCAAATTGTTCCCACTGTTGGACAAAACATTACCACTGCAGAGGAAGAACTTGAAAAGATCAGGAAAGAAAAAGGTAAAGCAGTTGTACAGAGTGAAGAGAAACCAAGGAAGATTTCAAAGAGAGAGCAAGCTCAAATTGATCATGATGCTGAGGTTGCAAGAAAGTTAAGAAGAAAATGAAGTGTTTGGAAGAATTCCCCATATCCTCACATATGCTGAATGATTAAAGAAACTTGTTGATTTGTAGAGAAATCACAAGTTTAGGGGAGGATTGTTGGGAATTACACTAACAGTTACCACGGCTAAGCATGAAGATAACCACTGCTGAAGAATGCACTAGCAGTGGAAACACATTACCACTGCTAGTACATACTATTACCACTGCTATTAGGATAACTGTTATGTAATCGTGTATAGATAAGCATAGAATAGATCTTGTGTATATTCTATTTAGTTATGATTATACATATCTTGTAAAGGACTCCTTGTCCTATAAAAGGAGATCCTAGGTTAAAGTTCTTCATACTTTTTTCTAAGAGCTTCAAGGTGTAAACCCTAGTGATATTCAGATCACTCGTATTCAATATATTGAAGCTATAAGTTTGGTTAAACATTGTGTTACTTACATACAACTGTTCTCACTTACATTACATCATACAATCCATATTCTAAGTATTGTTAAGTATATTCCGCATGCTTAATAATATAACTCAAAGTATCACACTAACACAAGGTGTGTGTTTAGATCCTACATGAGCTGAATCCACTGCTGGATCCTCTATCGGATCCTCTATCGGATCCTCATCCTCGTCAGAATAGGATGACAAAGATCTCCGTAACCTCTGACGCAGTGGTGAATGATCTGGAGATGAAACCGGTGAATGATCCGGTGATGGAGTGGAGGTATAACCATAACGGATCCTCCTGGGTGATGATATCAAGGATGAAAGTCGGATAGGCTGATCAAAGGGACTTACCGACATACAAGCAGTACGACGAATGGCAGGAGTCTCAGCAATTGAAGTACCCTGATCCTGCTGTGAGAGTGAGTAGTGAGCAGGAGATGAGCGATGAGCTGAAGCAAAGCGAGGTAAGAATGGTGAAACTAATGTTGGAGATGTGTGTGTACGCTGAGTGGCAGCCCTGATGACTTCCATAAGCGGGTCATCCGCAAACGGAACTAACTGTCAGGAAGGAGATGAGTGTCTAGAAATCAGTATACGCTCCGAAACATCGATCTGACGAGACATGGTCTGTGACAAATACGGTGCGGTATGTGTAAGTATAAAGAAAATACTTATATCATATATACTAAGTAAATACTCACAGCACAAGTATAGCACTTAAACATATGAAGCAAAAATCAACTAAGTCATGACAAACGAATCAGGCAGGCATCTGGCGGTCATAAGGAGCGTTTTTATAAAAGTGGTTATAGTTTAGGTTTTTAATTTACCTAGTTCTCTATAACCTAGGCTCTGATGCCAATCTGTAACACCCCCAAAAATAGAGAATCGCGGAAGCATACATGTTTTGGGGTCCTACTAAATAGGAATCACAACACAAAGATATAGAGAACAGATTGAAAATCCGTTTAAAATACATTACATAAGTTTAAGTCAAATGTCATACATAAGTTTCAAGTTTTAAATAAAGTAAGGCCCAGTTACATGACTGTCCCAAAGTTTCAGAGTTACGCTTGTGTAAAAACACTTAGGATTCTTATGACCAATGCCATGCCCTGCCTTCAATAATAACATACTTAAGCACCTGAAAAACATCCTAAAAGTCAGCTAACGCTGGTGAGTCTATAGGTTTAANAAGAAAATACTTATATCATATATACTAAGTAAATACTCACAGCACAAGTATAGCACTTAAACATATGAAGCAAAAATCAACTAAGTCATGACAAACGAATCAGGCAGGCATCTGGCGGTCATAAGGAGCGTTTTTATAAAAGTGGTTATAGTTTAGGTTTTTAATTTACCTAGTTCTCTATAACCTAGGCTCTGATGCCAATCTGTAACACCCCCAAAAATAGAGAATCGCGGAAGCATACATGTTTTGGGGTGCTACTAAATAGGAATCACAACACAAAGATATAGAGAACAAATTGAAAATCCGTTTAAAATACATTACATAAGTTTAAGTCAAATGTCATACATAAGTTTCAAGTTTTAAATAAAGTAAGGCCCAGTTACATGACTGTCCCAAAGTTTCAGAGTTACGCTTGTGTAAAAACACTTAGGATTCTTATGACCAATGCCATGCCCTGCCTTCAATAATAACATACTTAAGCACCTGAAAAACATCCTAAAAGTCAGCTAACGCTGGTGAGTCTATAGGTTTAAAGTAAATAGCACATATGGACCATAGAAATAATCAGCAAACACACACTAATTCTGTATGCAACACTAAGCTCAACAACCAAACTAGACAAAAGCATGCCAAAGGCATAAGTACAATAAAGGTACCCGCGAGTGATAATCCCCAGTCACTCGGCCAAAAGGTCGTCATGGTATACGTTCGCCCAGACCATGGCATGGCCAACCGAACGGAGGAGTCACCCTCAATAGATCTATTTATATCATACGCGTTTCCCAACGGGAATTGACGGTTGTCGATGGTGGGCAAAGTGGGATTCAAGCAACTTAGGTTTCCGCATACCAGTGTGTAAAAACAAGTTCAGTTTTGGTCCATGAAAAAAGTTTTGCATGTTTCACACCCCAAGGTTTATAAAACAGTATTTATAAGAAAATGGGGCTATAAACTGTAAGATACACATTAAGTCACAAACATGATTAAGATGGTGGTTTGGTTCGTTGGTTATGTAGAGAGAGAAAGAAAGATGGGAGCCTTTTCTAGTGAGAGAAAGTGCAATATATTAGATTGAATGTAGTGAAAGGTCCAACCCTCACCCTTGCTAGGTGAGGGGTATTTATACTTGCAAGATAATAAGTGCCTCTACTAGGCTGTGGATCGAGCTGACAGTGGGTAAATACCCGACCCGACTCCACAAATACTAACTAATACTAAACTACGTACTAACTAATATAATAACTACTACGAGCTACATAATGCTAAGCAATACTCGGGGTGACCGAGTCTTCTATATGAAAAACGTATTCCTAACAATCTCCCCCTAAGGGAGGTCACCCCGGAAATTAAACATTGAATTCTAGCATCTAAAACATCGTCGATATCTTTGTAGCTCGTAGTCTTTGATTCTTCATTGTCATGAACTTTGTGCATTCAGCAGCGGACTCTAGATGACTTGTTTAATGTGTAGGATGATCTTGGTATTACTTCGAGTTCATCATCAAAATGAGTATCTTCAAGTCATCTTTGAGCATAAATGTCTCCATGTGATTTGAACATCTTTGTGTCGGCATGCTCGCACTTTTCAGAATCATGATCTTCTGCATCAGAGTTGTAGAAGCATAGTTGAAGCCCATTCTATGATCATGATTTCTTTGAATTTGATGTTGAAGTGTGAGTATGAGGTGATGATTCAGCATCTTTTCTGCAGTCAGCAATAACCGCCAAATGTTCCTGCATAAGACAGTTAGCAATAAAACATCCGGTACTTACAGGTTCGAAATTAGAGATCGTCAACAGCATAGTGTGAAGACTCCTTCTAATCCTTACCAAGGCCGTTCCCAAACCGGATACCCCTGAGAGGGCTTACAAGATCTACCTGAGTAGATCAACGATTGGGTGAGTCGCTGGAGATCACCCCATGACTGTAGACCGTTTTGAAACTGCCACGATCACTAAGCGTAATCCGCAAGGAATTACCGAAGTGATCTGCTTTCAGGGCTGTTTGATGTTGACCCTGGTAGGAATTTCCACTCAATCACTGGGAATTACATACGTATATTCCCTCATAAGTGTTCTTGGCAGATTGCTAAGATCTGCGTAGGACTCATAATATTACAGCTGGTGTTCTTAATGTTGAACCCCGTGTAGAAGTAACAAGTGTTCCTATGAGATCTTTAGATGTATCTCGTGGCTCTAGACTCGATAAGTGCATTATTTGGTCGTTGGAAACTGGAGCGGTGTCTCCAGTTTCAATATCAACATAGCTCGTAATGAGTGGTCGATAGATTATGCAGGGTTCCCCGTGAGAATGAAACAAGCTCTTTTAAGAGAACTTGAGTGGTTAGAAGGTTTATTGCAGTGCGTCACTGGGTCCATGACATCTTGTCTTCAATACCGATGTTACATTAGTAACAATCAGTAGCATATGAGTTGAACCCGGTTTCTGTCCTAAGGTTGAATAATGGGAGGGCTGTTTCTTTTCACCCTTTCTCATTTCATTTCTTTTTAATTCTTCAACCCTTTCTTTCCCCTTTCTCATTTATCTCCTTTTTTCATAATCATACCTAAGGACCTTCTAATACTATCTATTTGGTATTGTCCTTGGGTAGATCCCTCCAGCTCTGGTGGATCATAGGACGGTTTTCCTAACCTTAGCCACCTTATAACTTCATGACTATCCTATGTTGCCGTTTGACCAAATCATTGAAAACTCTCTCAAAGTGTTTATGATTAAGAAACACATTTTGCTAACACTTTGAGAGTTTTATAATTTTCAAATGCTCCCCCTTAACATGTGCTCATATGTTTTTGATGAAAATTTGCACATGTCGGGGTGAGTTGCACTTTTGAATTGATCCACCTTAAGTGAACAAGACCCATTCGAGACACGTTTACATCACTAGTTGGACTAGCTTGAAATTATTACCCGTCCTGATCAAGTTCACAAAAGGTTTCTTGAAACGGTACACACTACTTAGACAAGTCCTCTTCGAGTCACGCTCACATCACTGGTTAGACCAGATTGAAATTATTACCTGGCCAGGACAAGTCTTTTCGTTTAATGACATAATTGTTTCATCAATTCGTTGGTTACGCCTGAGTCACGCTCACATGAGATGCTGAATCCATTATTGACCACTAGCCACTTGCTCCCCCTCAAAATGTGCATTGTTGTATCAAAGAGTTTTGGCACATATGGGAGAGCATATATATAATTCCAAAACATCACATTTTAAATCAGATTTCATATATAAATCACATTCTCTCCCCCGATCAAAAAATTTCAAATCATTTGAGATTTTGTGATCCCAATTGATTTAAATGAGTTTAAAAACATAGGAGAAAATATGGTTAGATTTGAACATGTACTGATTTTTGAGACACTTATTCACTGCTGCTGGTGCACAAAGTTTAGAAAGGTGCAGAAATTTTGAGCAAATACGCTCCCCCTCAATTAATGATCCGTTTTCTATTTAAAGAACTGTAGTCATTACATTGAGCGGCAAGTATTTATAAAAATTTAAGTCCAATAGCCACCTTGTAAACCATAAAAACTCTCTTGAAGAATCATAGATGAGAGAGATTTTGGGATAAAAGAAGACTTCTCTTCTTTTACAAGAAATGATGCACTGAAACGTACATTATTTCGGAGAAACATGGATATAAAGTAATCCATGCCCGAGTGAACTTCACTCGGTGGGAGGAACAACCGTCTTTTTGGTGACGAGTTTTCCCATAAATAAGAACAGGTTGCTATCTGAAGTAATAGCAAGCCGATATGACATGTTTTAATCATTTATTATAACTTCTGCTCGAGCTTCATTTAAAGTTCCGTGCCATTATTGAATGACATTTCTAGAATCTTAAATGTTATCGATAAACAGAAAACATGCCTAGAGATGAACTATTTTTGTGTTTTTGCTTTTTCAGATTTTTATGGGTTTTATAGGTTTTATATGGTTTTGAGTATGTACAAGGATATCTGAAGCAAATCCATTACTCCTCATTCTCCTCCTGAAGACTTTTGAGTGTTTCTGGTGTGATGCTCTTCATTCCAAGACGCGGAAGAATGAATTGAAATTGTNATCATAGATGAGAGAGATTTTGGGATGAAAGAAGACTTCTCTTCTTTTACAAGTAATGATGCACTGAAACGTACATTATTTCGGAGAAACATGGATATAAAGTAATCCATGCCCGAGTGAACTTCACCCGGTGGGAGGAACAACCGTCTTTTTGGTGACGAGTTTTCCCATAAATAAGAACGGGTTGCTATCTGAAGTAATAGCAAGCCGATATGACATGTTTTAATCATTTATTATAACTTCTGCTCGAGCTTCATTTAAAGTTCCGTGCCATTATTGAATGACATTTCTAGAATCTTAAATGTTATCGATAAACAGAAAACATGCCTAGAGATGAACTATTTTTGTGTTTTTGCTTTTTCAGATTTTTATGGGTTTTATAGGTTTTATATGGTTTTGAGTATGTACAAGGATATCTGAAGCAAATCCATTACTCCTCATTCTCCTCCTAAAGACTTTTGAGTGTTTCTGGTGTGATGCTCTTCATTCCAAGACGCGGAAGAATGAATTGAAATTGTTCTCTCGGAAGTGCTTTTGTGGAGATATCAGCCAGCTGAAATTCTGTCCTCACGAAGTATAGCTCCACAGTTCCTGATGAAATGATGTCGAATATCAATGTGCTTTGATCTGGAGTGCTGGACGTTGTTGCAACAGAGAGCTATGGCACTTTTGTTATCACAGTATATCGGAATCTTGTTGTAAATGAAAACATAATCTGATAGTTGAGACTTCATCCATAGGATTTGAGCACAACATGATGACATGGCTATGTATTCAGCCTCTGTGGAGGAGATGGAAGTACTCATTTGTCTCTTTGATGACCAACTAACTAGCTTGTCTCCCAGAAATTGAGCTGCACCTGAAGTACTTCGACGAGTATCTTGACACCCCGCATGATCTGCGTCAGAATAGGCCGTGAGGGCCATAGCAGTGTCTTTTGGTACCAAAGACCCATATGGATAGTCCCTAGAAGATACCTGAAGACTCTCTTGACCGCTTCCAAATGCTTTTTGGTGGGCTTGGATTGATACCGAGCGCACATGCACACGACAAATAGAAGATCAGGCCTACTAGCAATGAGGTACATTAGGGATCCAATCATGCTGCGGTACTTAGCTTAGTCGACTGGGATCCCGAAAGTATCCTCATCCAGTTTTGATCTTTCGACCATCGGAGTGTCAACTGAGTCACTTGATTCAAATCCAAACTTCTTCAAGATTTCAGTGGCGTACTTGGATTGATTGATAGAAATGCCATTAGGATTTTGAGATACTTGTAATCCCAAGAAGAATGACATTTGTCCCATCATAGACATTTGGAATTTTGAGTTCATTTCTTTGGCAAAGCGATCACATTCCATAGGTTCAGAAGAAGCAAAGATAATGTCATCTACATAGATTTGAACGTGAAGCAGATGCTTGCCCGATCTTCTGGTAAACAGTGTAGGATCAACAACACCCTTGGTGAACTTGTTAGCTAGAAGAAACTTGGATAACGTGTCATACCATGCTCTGGGAGCCTGCTTTAGTCCATATAGTGCCTTTTTCAAGTGATAGACATGATTCGGACGTTCAGGGTCCACAAAGCCTTCAGGCTGACTCACATATACTACCTCCTTCAAGTTGCCATTTAAGAATGTAGTCTTGACGTCCATTTGATATACAACCATATTCTGACTGGCCGCATTAGCAAGGAAAATCCTGATGGCTTCAATTCTAGCAACGGATGCGAAGGATTCTTCAAAGTCAATTCCTTCTTCTTGTCGGTATCCCTTGGCCACTAGCCTAGCCTTGTTTTTCAAAACATCACCACGCTCATCAAGCTTTACTTTGAAGATCCACTTGAGAGCTATAATCATAGCGCAGTCTGGAGGAGGAACCAATTCCCATACATCGGGTCGATCAAACTCATGTATTTCTTCTTGCATTGCAGTGAACCAGGATTCTTTAGTCAGTGCATCTTTAAAATCCTTAGGTTCAGCTTTGGATAGTATGGAATTGACAAAGCACCACAAGGCATCGGTTGCAAGTTGTTTACATGTAGATACCGGTCGTGAGGGATTTCCAATCATGTTGTCAATTGGGTGATCATTTGTCCATTTTCTGAAATGCTCATGATGTTGATGATTGTGAACTGAAGTGGCCGTGGTTGAGTCCTCTAAAGAATCAACCTCATTGGAGGGTTCAGGAGCAAATATGTTGACAAATGGCTCATCATCAGGTTGAGCACTGGGATTTACTTCAAAAGAGTTATCTGAGGCAGTTCCTTGATGTACAGACGAGGTTTGATCGTTTGACGTGTGTTGAGTTTGACTGGATGATGGAGCATCTTGACCAATGGAGATGGAGGCAGATGGACCATTTGTATCTTGAGAGGCATTTGCAGCAGCAACATTAGGATCTATAGCTTGTGGTGCCGGCTCGATAATCTGCTGTGACTCAAAATATTCATCAAACATTGGATCAAATAACTTCTTCAGTTCCTCACTTCTTGGGGGGTACATAAGGAGCTGCAGTAGTGGAAGATTGTACTAGTCCTGAACTAATCGGTCCAGGTGTCAGAAGGTTAGGTACGTGTCCCGAACTGGAGTGTCCTGGAGCCGTATGCTCAGTCAGCTCATAAAACGTGATATGAATGGTTTCCATGATTTGTCGGGTTCTTTTGTCGTAGATTCGGTAACCCTTTTTATCTGGTGCATATCCAATAAAGATCCCAATATCAGCTTTTGCCTTTAGCTTACCCAAGTCTTTACTATCGTTAGTTGGGTAACATAATACACCAAACACACGTAGAAACGAAAGATCAGGTTTTCTTCTATGCACCAGCTCATAGGGGGTTTTTCTGTGAAGAGGATGAATCAGTGATCGGTTTTTGGTGTAGCAAGCAGTTGCAATTGCCTCCGCCCAGAGGAACATTGGAGATTTGGAAAATATTAGCATGGTTCGAGTAGCTTCTACAAGGGTACGGTTTCGTCTTTCAACGACTCCATTCTGTTGAGGTGTTTGTGGAATACTCTTTTGTTGACTTATGCCAAGATTTTCATAAAATTGAGTAAGTTGCTTGTTGACAAACTCTGTTCCATTGTCTGTGCGAACGAATCTGACAGTTTTATTGAGTCTAACTTGCAGATACTCGATAAGTTTAATGATGATCTCGGGTGTCTCATCTTTGGATCTCAAGAACTTTACCCATGTAAACCGAGAGTAATCGTCAACGACCACTAGAACATATCTATTCCCATTGATGCTTTGTATTCTCATTGGTCCACACAGATCCATGTGAAGGGTGTGAAGAACTTCCATAATGGTGTTGATTGGTTTGGGTTTGTGAGTGTGTTTCTTGCTTTTACCCAGCTGACAGGCTAAACAAAGATGATCTTTTTCAAATTTCAGCCGTGGCATGCCTCGAACAAGATCTTTGCGTGTGAGCTCATTGATGGTACCGAAGTTCAAATGGTTCAAACGACGATGCCACAACCATGATTTGTTCTTCGAGGCCTTAGATAACAAGCAGATAGGTGATGACCGCATCATATCTTCGATAGAGATGGTGTAGAGGTTTGTGCCACGACTACCTTGCAAAAGTTCATGCCCATCCAATTCTCTAACGAAGCATGTGTGTTTTCTAAAGGCTACTTCAAGATCAGAGTCACAAAATTGACCGACGGAAAAGAGATTGTGCCCAAGCCCTTCCACATAGTATACTCTAGAGATCACACTGTCACCAAACACATAGTCACCATACCCCATGATGGCACCAAAATGATCATTCTCGAATCTAACAGTCCCGATAAAATTTTTCACGAAATTTCTGAGCCGTGAGCGATCCGCAGTCATATGTTTTGAGCAGCCTGAGTCCAAATACCAAAGGACGATTTGTACGACCTGCATTTGAAACCAGACAAATATGGATAACTGAAAAACGTGGATCCCCAAGCACAATTGAGGTCCAATTGGTTAGCACAAGCATATTCAATGGAGAAAGAAGTGGAAGATTCAGTGGTATCATTAGGCACATCTTTACTAGTGGGTGCACTGGACCTATCGTTAACGCATTGTGTCAATAGAGGAAAAGTCCTACCAGTTGCCTTCCATACCTTAACATTTGCAAACTTAAGATTGGTCATTTTAGTTACAGGGCACTGACTTCCTAACGTGAAATTACGTCCAGTGGGTCTCCATTGAAATCCTACAATGGTAAATAGCTTTCCTGTGGCTTTCCAAACACGTTTAACAGGGGATACATAGGAATACTTCAAATATGTCACAGCACACGCATCATGATTACCAGAAATTAAACAGTCATTACGTGTCTTACAAAGAGCATCAGAATTCGAATTAATTACAGTACGCTTATAGCTAATACTAGAACCAACACGATTCGTTTCATTCAAGACAGTTTTATTGTTCTTAATGTGGTCTTCTACATTCTTCCCTTGATCACTTTTAGCCGGCGATGTCCTATCATTCCTTGTATTGCAACTAGGCTTTGACCTGCTAGCTTTAGTGTCAATGTTTACTCCTATGGAATTAATGACGGGAACATAAGATTGTTGCACTGGTGTTTGTTTTCTAGTAAGTGGTGTGTTACATTCAGAAGTTGTCAAAGGCACATCAAAGGTAACATGCTTGTTCTTAATCTTAGAGGAAAATGCATTAAGCTTATCTTGCATGCTAAGGCCTTTAGGACATGTACCAATGGCATATTCTAGGAGTTCTTGTGATCTATTGGTGAGGAAACATGCATCTGAGATGATGTTATCAGCAGGTCTCATCATTCTACTCTCTTCAATGGTCTCACGAAGCATGTCAAGGCAATCCTTAAGATGTCTAAGATAATCACTGTGGACTAAATCATTATTCCTAAGGGGAAGCGGAATGTTCACGACATCACATGCATAATTTTTACATTTACAGACCTTGGAGAAAACATTACCACATGCCACAGCAAGCATTTTCCCTTTCACCTGAGTCTTTAGATTCTCAATTTCCATTAACAAAGAATTTATTTTTTCATTGGTTTTGACACGAGTGATCTTAATCGAATCATATAACTCTTTGTAATGTTGTTTGACCGTTGAATTTTCAGCTTGAAAACAATCATTTTCATGTTTGAGATGGTTGATAATGTTTTGAAATTGAAAATTCTGAGAATCTGTCAACGGCGGTTTTTGGGACTCAATCACATCACTCTTGTTAGACTTCAGTTGGGCAATTTGGGCCCTCAATTTTCGAATCGTGTTAGTGTGAGCTTGAATTTTTTCATCCCGTTAGTCTAATTCAAGATATGCATCAAATTCAGGAGCATCCGAGGATGTCTTGGCATTTGTAATTTTAATCCTTTCTTCTAAATGTTGATATTTTAATTGCAGATTAAGATTATCAACTTTTAGTTACGAAAAATGCCTGACTATGTTATCTTGATCATCGTTTTGAATTTTTTCTTGTAATTTTAAATTCTCCCCCTCAAGCTCAACAACACGATTCTGGAAAACATTTAAAGCACCAGACATTTCATGAAATTGACACGCAGTTAAGAAAGAATCAGTAGAAGTATAAAACACATCTTGTGCAATGCATTTAGCAATCAAAGCATCATTCATGATAAGAGCATTCTTCCTCGCAATTTCACTATGTTGAAGGTCTATAGCAATTTGTTTTCCCTCATGTTCCAAATTTCTAAACACATCTTTCATTTCTTTTACTTCAGATTCAAGGGACATTTGCATGCCCTCAAAGTGTTCTTTGATAAGTTTAAAAAATGGAATGACTTCAGTTAAGTAACACTCTTTTGTTAATTCAAAACCCCTTTCACCCTCAGTAATTCCCGTTGGTGTAATTCTCTTTTTACATGTTTTATCAAAATCAGCAAACATTTGACAAAGAACGTAGATGCTAATAAGAGTTTTACATTGTGTGGGAAGAGCTAACTGAACTAGGTGCATCGGTGTATTGGGAGGATACACCGTTGGGGTAGCAAACCTTTGAGGAGGTATGGCCTTAAGTTTTTCAGCTTTCATTTTCTCAACGTCTAAAGGCCAAAATATCTGTTCTGGTGTTAACTTAGTTTGGGTTACAAAAATAGTCAATCGATTCTGTTCATAGTAATTATGAGGTTTGATGTTGACACTTTTTTAAATCACTTGGGATCCTTCATTTTATTCTCTAATCTTTCTCTATTGACTGATTCTGTCTCATCAATCTCCTCAGTATTAGGCACCTCAGGGGGGCATGATTAGGCATAAGCATCACATTAGCATCATATAAGGCAGGTTGAGTGGCACTAATGCTCCTAAGAAAATTAGTTTTGGGCACTCCTAAATCCTTATTGCTATGTTCATCTCGCAACTTAATGTGCTTATGCATCATTTGAGTAGTTTGAATGGTTTGGCCTTGTGTGTACAACTTATTTTCAAGCTTGTTTTTTAACGCTTTAGGATTGGAAAAATCATTTAAGAGTTTAGTTTCTTTACTTTGAAAATCAAGTTTTAGTGCGGTTACACTTTCCTGAATCTCCTGTTTTTGTTTAACAATTTGATCAATTTGATTTTGTAAAGATTTTATCTCCATTCTTAAAGCTTCTTCCTTTAAGTTTCTTTCGGTTATATATGTACACATTTGCCAATCCATTTTTTGCTCACGTTCGGTTAACTCAAATCGTGCACGTTGTTGATAAATATTCACCTGATCTTTGAGAATATTAATCCTAGTAGTCAAGGTATCATCAGGCACAACAGCAGTGTATTCATCCAATTCACACACATTTTTATCAACAGAGGATTCATCACTTGGTACAACAGACTCGACGTTGTGTCTTACATATTGTTCATATGGGATAACATTGCTATTTCCCATGTCAGCAGTATTTGATTCCACAGCGTTTGTTTGTTTTACTTTGTTATGAATCCTTTGTTCATGCATCACGTTATCATCACATACAACGGAAGATGCTCGACAAGGTACATCAGATTCTTTGTTGTGATCCACATGTTGTTGTATTGGGGTAACATTACTGCTTTCCAATTCAACATCAGCTAGCGTGACAACATTAGTTTGATGTATTTCATTGAGAATCGTCGGTTCATCACACTTTTCGTATGTTTCATACAACTTTAGTACCTCAGATATGATGGATGAGTTAGGGGAACCAGATTGTTGTGGTGATGTGACTGCAGACGATAGATTGGCCATGAAGATGGTTTGTGCAGTGGGTTCATCATCAACGTCAGAATCGAAAGCATCACAATCTTCGGCCTGGAAGATGTTTGGATCGTTGAGAGCTAAGTCTTGACTGGTTGATCATCCACATCAGCATCAAATGTGTTCTCTTCATCTCCTGCAAGAAATAGCAGTTGCTCCTCATCCAATGGTACTCCATTCTCTTGTGCTTGCATTAGTAACATCTTATCCTTGAAGTAGTTAGAGTTCTGAGGACGCTTCGGTTGAGTGTAGTTCCTTGCAATGTGACCTAACCCACCACAGTTATAACATTTGGGTTGTCTTCCCTGTCCATCTTCCACCACAGCCATGATACGAGGGTTAGATGAGGTTCTAAGTTGGTTGTTGGTTTGAGGTAGTGATGCTCTGAATTGTTGAACAAGCAATGACACTTGATTGGTGAGATTGTCAATCTTCATATCGGTGTGAGAATACCCTGAATCAGGTTGAGTTGATTTGATGCTTGTTGCAGATTGAACAGGTGACTGACCAACAGGTGAATGATTCTGAGTTGCTTGTGTTGATTGGTGACTAATTTGATCAAGGGGGTTTTGGTTGAGTGCATGAACACTTGAGATGAGTGCAAGAGGGTCATTCGTAGTAGGATTGAACTTCTCTCTCAACTGACGGTCATACATTGCATGCTTTTCATGTTGTTGCAAGTAAGCATAGAGCTGTTCATAGTTGGTGGTTCTGAGTCCTTTGTTGAGCTTCACAGCTGTGACGAATCGATCCCATTCTGGTGACATGTTGTTAACAAACTTTGAGTTGAGTTGGATATTAGGCATTGTCATTCTAATCATTTTCATGTCATTAACAAGCTTATGGAATCGGACATAGTAGTCTGTAATGTTTTCACCGGGGTTCATCTTGAAGTGCTCAAACTCATCATGCAACTGAGACTCACGATCTTCTTTGGTAAGTTCCGAACCAGCTAGCAGCATTTTGACATTATCCCAAACAGCTTTGGCTTCTGTGTTGAAGTTAATGAGCTTGTACACATCCTTGGGTAACCCTTGTATCACAATGTTGGAGGCTCGAATATCGGCATCATAGCGCTTCTTTTCAGCTTCATTAAGATCATTGTAAGTGCGTGGTCTGTCAATTCCCAGGGTGACTGTACCATCTTCACTGGTGGAGATAACATCTCTAGTGGTGCCCATTTGAAACGGTCCTTCATCAATTGATCTCAGAATGTTTTCCCCATTCTCCTTCCCTTGACAGTAAAGTCGAATTCGTTGAGACCATTCATAATCAATCCTATCGAGCATAGGAGGTCGGGTATCGGACCCAGCAGCTTGAATGTATGTTGAAGCCGTAGTTGTCATGATGTAGTCTTAAACGGGATTTTACAACTCTTGTGACTTAAACCGAGAAATCGATTCTTTCCCGGGATTTTACTAAAGTCAACAGAAGAAACAGAAAGACGTAATATGCGAGATAGACTTAGAATGAGAACTTAGATAAGTCACAATTTGTGCTAAGTGTCAAGTCGCGACAAGTCAAGTAACAATACATCTGATTGTAATAAGTCAAGCTGTAAGAATTTAACTCACAACGTCAAATCACACTTAGATTAATCGAAACGACTTAAGTTACAATAATTCACAAAACACAAGTAATTAACAAATCACTAGAATCTCAAGCTGAGTTAATCGCTAAACACCACTAAAATTCTGGAGCTAATCGCTGACCAATAGAGATAATCACTAAAAATAGAGATAATCGCTATTATAGAGATAATCGCTGAAATCGATATAATCACTAAAATAGAGATAATCGCTACACACAGCCAATCGCTAAAAAGCTAATTGTTGGATGAGGTAATCGCTAAAAACAGCAAATCGCTAAAAAGCTAATCGCTGGATTTAGGTAATCGCAAGTCAAGAGTTAATCGCTGCTGAGGGCTAATCGCTAGGTGAGATAATCGCTAAAGACAGCAAATCGCTAAAAAGCTAATCGCTGAATTTAGTTAATCGCTAACCATTAAAAGACACAGCGAACTAATCGCTACCACAAAAATCCAAACCAGTCGCTATCTAGCGATTTTGTCCAGTTGTCCAAAAATAGCAAAATCTCACTAAACGCTAGAGCTAATCGCTACCCAGGCAGAGCTAATCGCTGCGAAGAACACCAAACGTGGAGGTAATCGCTACCAAGAAAAACGCCACAAAAACCTTCAAATCTTCAAACTAACGAAAGATAAAGCCTATCCAACTGAAGAACTATGTAAATATAACACCACTAAACACTAAAGTACACCCAAAGCACTTCATATAACACAAATAAAATCAAACCAAGATGTTCTCCTAGTAAACTAAACTAACCAACAAAAACCAAAGAAAACCACACAAAATCCGAATATTCAAGGCCCAAAGATGAAACCTTGGCTCTTGATACCAATTATAAGATACACATTAAGTCACAAACATGATTAAGATGGTGGTTTGGTTCGTTGGTTATGTAGAGAGAGAAAGAAAGATGGGAGCCTTTTCTAGTGAGAGAAAGTGCAATATATTAGATTGAATGTAGTGAAAGGTCCAACCCTCACCCTTGCTAGGTGAGGGGTATTTATACTTACAAGATACTAAGTGCCTCTACTAGGCTGTGGATCGAGCTGATAGTGGGTAAAGACCCGACCCGACTCCACAAATACTAACTAATACTAAACTACGTACTAACTAATATGATAACTACTACGAGCTACATAATGCTAAGCAATACTCGGGGTGACCGAGTCTTCTATATGAAAAACGTATTCCTAACATAAACTCACCTTAAAAGATAGCAATCTGCTAGTCAACAAGTAAATAGTGCAACCGCTCCGACACGCGACCTAAGTAAGTATGGTAAGTCTTAATACAACGTTCGTGTTTTAAGTGCTTGACTCTTTTGAAAAGATTTTTATGTGTTACCATGTGCTCGTGTATTTCTTGCTTGTTGTGTGGTACGTACGTTTCAAAAGTAGTTTATTAGAAAGGCTCTTGGTGATGGCTCGTGGTGATAGTGAATGGTGTGAGTGTACATAACGGAACATCCGTATATTATATTATATTAATAATAAAAGTTAATTATATATATATGTATATATATATATATATGTATATATGCATATATATATGTATATATGCATATATATATATATATCTATATTATATATAACAGGAGGCGTTACACGTATATTGCCACCTCATTTTCCAGTCATTGCCCAGTAATTCATTATTAGCAATGTCATCACATTGTTGCCATGTCATCACTTTATATATTTTTCTAACTTTTTTTTGTAAAATTTGGTATTTGTCTTGAAATTCAAGAATTTTGTTAAAAAATAGGTCATGGCAAGATTCGAACACTGGGCTTTGCTACCACAACTAAACACATCAACCAATGGATCACTCCACAAGTTGTGACTAATAATTCAAAACAAAGATGTAATGGCTTAATGACGCCAAAAATTCTAGAATATAAATCCATAATTATCTTCTCTATTACGGTTTACCAACACAATCAAAGCCACGATACTTCCCACTGAAACCCTAATAAACTTTTCTCAGCCAGCACAATCACAGAACTTAATGAACCTTATGTGGCGTTTTGAGTTTCATCCATTATACAAAAACCTAATTTGTTTCCACAACCATATGAATGTTGAACACGTAATTCTTATTTGAACTATTATTATTTGTATTATGATCTTGGTACTCATACATGTTATAGTGAATGATGTTTGTTATTGTTTTTGTTCTTTATTTGTGTTAATCAACATCAGGAACATGAAGGTCAATACTCCAGGTATTTATTATATCTCTTTAAATGATTCACAGATTTATATTATGAAATTTAGACGCATCTTTATGATTTACATGCAGTGTGGGAGTTACAAGAGGTGCTATATTATTAAATTATTCTATTGTAATTGTGTTTTTTAGTTAAATCAACCAATTTGTCTGATGACTTTTATGTTGTTTTTTTATGTTTGCAGGATGCATACTGGGTCCAAAGGTGCTCGACTTTAGCGGCGAGTTTTTAATGTTATAGTCGGCCCACAATTGCAAGGTATGATGTTAAAAAACACTTTTCAGTTTTACATTTATATTTCTGCTATATTGGTTTACTTTTTTTTTTCTTTTTCATTGTTGACAATCCTCTCAAGTTGATCAAATACCTAATATCAAAAAGTTATTGTTGACACTGAACCCTCATAAGTCACTACCAAGGTAACATGCCTCAATGCAAGACCTTATGCACATTGAAGGATGTTAAACTTCTTTATGCAACGTTTTTTTATCACTTTTTTTTGTTTACAGGTTACATAGGATGTGTTAGAACAGTCGGAGAAGTACTAACGAACCATCATGAGCGATCATCTTCATGGACTCAGTTCCATGCACTATAACCAGAGGATCAGTATCAATTAATAATACAGATGGGTTCGATTAAGCTGGTTGGAATTGCTTATTACAATTGTGATTAAGTTACGAAAGAAAATTTCAAAAAAGGCAAAATTGTGATGTTCAGCAAAACCTGCTACGAGTTGTATAAAAGATGTTGTGTTTTCATGATTTGTAATGTATGTTATTTGCCTTATGTCTAATTTGAAATTCAAGTACGCAGTATAGCAACAACAATAATGTTAATTTTCTCAGTCATGATACTTCTTTGTAATTTTATTTTTGTCTTAATATGATGACTATTTGTGTATACAGTAGCTACTGGTGGAACAACGGATGTTGGTAATCTGTTGAAGCCGATGATTGGTCAAGCCGACCGTGCATACCGGACAATGAAGGAAGAAGCTTAATAGTAATACCGAGTTTCTGCTAAATTCAAAGCTAAAGTGGATATGAATGAATAAGGTTGGAAATTATTTTGATAAAACCATCACAACATCATCACGTATCAGTAGGATATCCAAAAACCCTAAATCGAAAAAAGCCACACAATTCATTGTTTAATACGTTGTAAGATATGAAGCTGAACAAAACACAACGACATCTACAACGGTACTGGATAATACAGATATGAACAGGGATATGATTCTTATGGTTATGCCCCAATAGCACAAGATCCTGCTATGTTCTATGGAGGCTATCCTGTATATGGTGGTTATCCGCAAGTCCAACAGCCACCACAGCCACAACTGCAACCTCAGCATCATCAGGTATGATCAAATAACAGTTAAATATTCTTATTTTTTTTGGATGTTTTGGTTGGTCAATTGAACATGATCTTTTTAGTGTGGACATTGGTTGGCTTTGCTGATTTTGTTCTAAAATATAGCAGAACTTCATGGTGGCAGGGGAATTATTACTGTAAAAGGGGATGGGATGAACATTCAAATTGTTTTATTTGAGATTATTACTGTAAAATATTTTTTTGGTAATCGAGTTTAGGGCATTAATAGTTTAAAGAAGAATTTCAAAATGGACAAAGTACATGTGAAGAGAATATACCAGCTCCGAGGCTTCAATTTCTCGCTCTGAAGTATAAAGCATGAACCTTCTGATAAGACAGAAAGAGGTTAATTATTTTCACCTTCTAATCTCATTATTGATAATGCACATTCACCGCATACGGTAGTTTCTTGAAGCATGATAATATAAAACAGTACGATGTTGATAGTTAAGATATACAAAATATAGTTGGTTGAAAACTGCATAACAACTATTACAGATGCCATAAAAGAAAGTAATCGCACTTGCTGCACTCCATGGTGTACATCACGGTGATTACAGTGACCTGACACACCATACTTACAATTTACGGTGATTTCAGTATCAGTACATAGGTCATCTTGTTTATCTGAAAAAACGGAATTTACGGTGATTACAGTTACCTGACACACCATTTTGTAATTATATAGAAGCAACAAGGTGAGGACTACAGATATCTGAGCTCAAAAAGCAACTGGAAACCGCACGATCAAAGCTCATCACTATCAGGGCTTTGTTGTGATTAATCCAGGAAACCCAACTGGCCAGGTAAATATTTATTCTCTTGAAGATCACTAATTAATGTATACTCACATTTTTTTGATAATTTTTTTTTTCAAAAGTTTATCTAGATTCTTGCTGAGAACCAACGAGATATTGTTGAATTCTACATGAAAGGATATGGTGACAATGCTACATGGCAATGACGCGTGTCGTGAGATATTTTGAATTTGACTTATGGTTACTGCTTTTCAGGGTACTATGGTGAGTCCGGGAAAGGAGGTGGTTACATGGAGGTCACTGGTTTTAGACCCGAGGTTAGGGAACAAATTTACAAGGTGTTAGCAATGATTCTGTGCTCAAATATTTTGGACAAATGACAAATGTTAATCATTTACTATGTGTTTCAGTTATGCTCTTCAATACAGAATGTCATTGAAAAAAAGAACAAATTATTTTTATCTGATCTGCCTAGGTTATAAGTCTCTTATATAGCTATAAATGAGCATTGCAACCATGCATTAATATTCAGATTAAATGCTGCTATCTACTTCCTTCTTTTTGTTTGTTGGAGTTTTTCTTGGTATCCATTATAGATTTCTTTGTCACCTACTCGAAGAAAAAAATATAAGCAAATCAGTCTCACTTATGCCGCTATGTGACAATCATCAGCGATGAACAACTTACATGCGTGCAGATTGAAGATCTTCCAATAAGTTATTGAAGGTATGTTCTATGTCAGA
The DNA here is from genome assembly GCA_014162995.1 of Artemisia annua. Classification (NCBI taxonomy): domain Eukaryota; kingdom Viridiplantae; phylum Streptophyta; class Magnoliopsida; order Asterales; family Asteraceae; genus Artemisia; species Artemisia annua. The sequence goes on from LBNU01015479.1 coordinate 82,985, forward strand.
TGTTAATCATGTACCATGTGTTTCAGTTATGCTCTTTTTCTAAAAATAAAAAAATTGACAAGTTATGTCTGACATCAGAAAGCATAACAAAGAGACGAATCTTGAAGCTTTTCAAATTGACTTAGCATCATTCTCATCAATAATGAGGCTTAAAGAATCTATTGAATAGTGGATTTTGGACTCGAATACGTACGCATCCTTCAATTCAGCTTCTGATAAATAATTCTGGCATACTTGCAACAACAAGTAGATTCACTATAGAAGGCCATGACCAGTAAATAATCTTATCTCTTCCTATGGTTTTTCAAATGATGAATCCACTTATTTCATTATTAAGATGATTTTAATATTAAAGGATTTGCCATGACATAATTTGTTTAATTTGACAGGATGATGGGGACTAATTACATTGGGGAATTCTCTCTTATACATAGGTTTTACTCCCTCTGCTAAAGAACAATCCAGTTCCTTCACGTATCATTAATTTCACATCCCTTACACATCGGAATGGTGAGTTTATGTTACGGTTCATTTTATTATTAAAGGTGTGTGATATCATATGTTTGCTAAAAAATGCAAATAAATTTTCCAAAGGTAGTATACTATCTCGCATAAAGCTTTTTTAATGAGTCATGGTACATTCTTATGATTATATGAATATATGGTCATAATGTGTTTCCAGCTAAGTTTATTCTTTTGGGTATCATTTTTTCAACGAGTCGCATTTTTCCTTTTGCTCTAGGGGTGCATATTCAGCCATGGCTCAAGACACAAGATGGTCATGTTATGAGAAAACTTTTAAAGAACAGGTACATATCTATACCTCATCAAATTTACATTATTTAGAAGAATTTGTGTATATAATCAATTATAAAAAAAGGTTACTGATTGTTGTTGTTTCTGTGTAGGAAAAGATTTATCATATCAAGGACCAAAAACTGGGTTGAAAAAACATGTTATTCAATATAGATTTTAGCTTTGATCCTGTAGTAAGTTTAAAAAGTATGATTATTATTTTTTTTATCTGGTCATGAGGTCCGTTGTATTTGTTTATGATATTTGGTTTTACTTGAAACAATTAGTATACAAATCTTAAATACTTATATATGTCTTACTGTTATACGACGAGTTGAATGACTGAACATAGTTGTTATCCTTAAAGCCTCCCAATGTTGTGTTCGGCTATTTATTCCATTTCTAAAATCTCATTTGACAAATTCCAGATACTTCAATGTGATTGGCTCATATCTGGAAGCAACATTAGGGGAAGCACCAAGACCAGAACTGTGCGAACATTGAAGAATATTAGGTGTATGCTTTTATGCAGCCCATGGTATTACCAATTGGCTGAAGGTAACTTTTTTATCTGATAGAACACTTCACATTATACACTACCTTTCATGGGGTTTCTTCATAAAAATTGAAAGAACCAAGGAACAGCAGGTTTCTCTATGGTAAGCTTGACTTGCAGACAGTTTATTGAGAAGATATGCTAAAGAAAGACATTGGCGACCTCCAAAATGATATCAAGTATGATTTAAGTACACATTGTTCTGATTATTTTTTAATCGGACTGCTAATATGTTTTTATTATTCATTCGAGTTTGCCTTCAAACTCTAAGATTTTGATCATTGCTCTTACAGGTGAGCCAAAGATTCAAAAAGGAGACAAAGAGAAAGCAAATTCAGTAGATGATATTTACTGATATTGAGGTTGAGGTATTAATTTCCATTCTCTAGACTTTCTTTAATGAAAAGATGCTCCGATCCAAAGGTACAATTATTATTACTATATTTCTTTTCCTTGATTAATGTTAGATTTTTTTGTTTGTTTCATAATAGTAAAATCTATTAGATATGTTATACTGTTATGTTTATTATGAATCGACTTTTATTCATATTGGAATGAGGTATATATCCATTCATATTGAATTTATTTTATTTATTTTTTTATTTTTTTCTTTTTTTTTTATTTATTTTTTTTAACTTAGAGGGTAGATTGATGACGCTATATCAATGGTCAATTATTAGTAGCCCGCACACTTAAAGACTACTCATGCACTAGGAGACTAGCACTTGAAGTGACCGAAAGGTACATATTTTCCTTAAATATGGAGCCATAGTTAGAACACATAATTTTATGTAAACAATATGAGTTCTTGACGGACAAGTGGGGTTGATTTATTTATATTTAATCATTTAGCTATGCTTTAATTGAATTAATATACCATGGGCACTAGCAAACCACATGCCTTTCTATAATAATTAGCCCATGTATGACTCCAACATGCTCAGACTTCAGCATTTATATAATCGATAGCGCAACTCATACTAACATACCATTTTTCATGGAACAAATGTACGTGACTCATTACCTGTGAGCCTAATACAGTAAAGTCTAATATTTAATTGTGGGTTCAATTTGATTAGTTTGTTGGTTGATAGGAATCAATGGAACTGGGATGAATTTGAAGGCCAAAAATTCTTGGTGACTATTTAGATGGTTTGGACATAAATAACCTCACTGCTCTCGAGTAACAAATAATGCAAGACTTGTGTCTTTGATGATGAAGGTGAATCCAATGTTTTGCTTATATTTATTTGTTTCACAAGAAAAGTTATTCATGTACATTTTTGCACATCTATTTGATCGTTGATTGTGAAAATGCGTTTAAGAAAAGGATTTTTTCTCTCTCTTGGATTTTCATGTAAAGTGACCTATAAACTATTTGATAGTTAGATTCAGTTAGTTTTTAACAGATTTTGGATTACTTACGACATGCGAAATGGCCTTTGAACAATCACGTAAACAAAATCATCTTTGTTGAAGTTACTTTTAAAGTGATTATCTACGAGGTATTTAGGATTGCTTACTTATCTGCTTAGAAAATAAGCAGATACCAACCTAATTTTTTAAGTGCTAATGCTTTTTATATAGGAAAATAATCAGTTTCAATCAACATTGGATGGAAGGGTTGCCTTGGTGCCATGGGCATATATGTTAAATCATAGATGTGGTGTAAAAGCTCCTGACCACTATTTTTTACTTGAACTTAGATATAGTTTCAAATAATTGTGAAAGAAAATCAAACTGAACAAATGCGGGGCGCCAATGATATATTGTCTCCAGAATCACTTAATCGACTATACCACTACTTGCCATCTCATGACTCTTATCATAGTTAATATTGGTAATATTATGGGGTGTTTGGATGGGTGTTAACAAAATGATAATGTGATTATTATGACTTGAAGCTGCAACTATCAACTTTTGTTGTTGGTTTTCAGAACTACATGTGATTTCAATATTCAAATTGTGTGTGATATGTTGTTTTACACAAGCCAGATTCCCAAAGACAAACTTGCATGAACTGAAGCAATACAAGGTATTATCTTAGAGTGGAATCGTCATGTTTTTGGTGTCCCGCGGTTAAGCAATTTCATGATCTATTTGGTAAGTGTTAGTTATGCATTTATATTATCTTTAAGCCAACCAGCTCTCGCGATCCGCAATTCTGAAGGGGTGTTTTCCTAACCTTATTTAAGGGACTAATTCGCCGAACATTAGACCTGAGATTGTACACCATATTATATCTATTGGCTAAGTCATGTAATACTACTCCAATTACATTAGTTACATGTCTATTCAAACACAACCAAAGGCTTTGTAATGGAAGTTTAGCATGTTAATTTTAAAAGGGATAAAAGGACTAAAAAGTGTTGGCTGGCCAAATCCATATGGCTAAAGTTTGCATTTCTAAATATTAATTTAGCTATTCTGAAAGTGTAAAAGAGGTGTCTGAGCTGTACGAGTGACGGAGACAACATGAACAAGAAACTTATGTTTGACTATTTAATACATTAATTTCGTTTTTACACGTCCATAAACAATCGCTAAAGCCCTGTATTTATAAGCATGGATGGACCAACTTATCCATTAGGTTGATTTCATCTAGAAAAAATGAGCCTAATTGGATGCTTGAGTTAAGGTTGAATTTTTATCCTAAGTTTGATTTTCAGAATATCTGTTATTAACCTAACAACCTATACATAATATATATGGGTTTGGCTACACGTTGATAATATACCAGTGAATGTATGGTACTACTACAAACTTTAGTATAGGAATGAAAATCATCAATCCTGTGATATGATCATGACATTTGAATTCAAAAGTCAATAACTTTATTTTGTACTCTAAAGATAAATCAGAATATTAAAATTTTGATAAATGATTAAAGTAATCAAATTTCAGGAGTGTAAAGTCTTTATTTACCTTTCTTGCGGACCATCCTAGCCATCTGAAGTACATAGAGTGGCCAAGTTTCCAAAGTACGGAATGATCGTTTTTCTTTGCCAAATAATAAAATACTAAGACGTAACCGTATCTTAAGATCAAACAAATAAAATTAATTTAATTGATTCATTGTACTAAAATACAAATATACAAAATATTAACAATATATTATATCAATACTTAATATGTCATTTTAAATGATATCACAAATCAATCGCACATAAAGAGAAACAATATATCCATATAAAAAAAACAATTAATACTTAATCACACCTAATCAGTTATTGCAATTAATTAACGACCATCTAATATTAAACAACAAATAATTACAAGTCATGCCCGCCCATCGGGCGGGCTTCGAAACTAGTATATATATATATATATATATATATATATATATATATATATATATATATATATATATATATATATATATATATATATATATATANTAAGTATAACAATAGTAATCATGTATTTAATTAATTAGGCTTATAATTAATTAAATATACTTGAGAAATCTTTATAACAATAAGTTAATAAGGAAATATTATATTATAAAATCATTTATTATTTATAATATATTAATTATTAAGAATTTAAAATAAATACATTTGTATTTAGAAAACTATATAATGTAAGTATTTTTGTAAAATACTCTAAGTGTTATAGTTTTTAGAAATTTGGGCATGACCCGTTCGTTTATTCAAGTTTCCATTTTCCTCAAATGTTGCAAATTTCTCAACTAAACCATTTGTTATTTTACTTGCGAAAATTAGTACGTAAAATATATATTATTCACTATTTATATAGTTATCGATATAATTCATTCTAGGATACAAAATAAACCGTCGTAAGTTCAAATATATGTAAAAACTCATTTTCGTCACCCGAAGTGTCTAGTGGGTCAAAATTTCACTATTGGGCCCATTAGCCCAAAAATTAGCCCAAAACCATTTAATCCGGTTTAAGTTACGTTATATATATCGTTATATATCAAAATTAATTTTTATACATCCGATAACAATTTTTGGTCAAAAAGTTAAAGTTGGAAAAATCTTTGTTGGGCTCGGCTACTGTTCACCGAACACCCCTATTGGGTTCAAAATGTTTCACTTGGCCCAAAATTAAATTTAGTGTTTATAATTACGTATCGAACTAAAATTAAACGTAACTAACACTTATAATTAAGTTTTAATCCTCAAAAAGTCTAATATGGTCCAATCTCATCTCATTCGACCCAAATTAATTATTTTAGGCCAAAAATGTTTTTTTTCACCAAAAATTGTATTTTTACTAATTAATTATAATTAGTTACGGTTAATTTGACATATACTATAATATAATCTTTCAAGTAAAAATTCCACCATTTCACCGCTTGAGTCAAAATTTTATGTTTTTCAAAACCCCAATAATTTCATAATTATTATATTAGCCGATTTATACATATATGTTTAAAAGTGTATATTTCGTCTTAAACTCGCGTAATTAGCATAAATCATATTTGTATCATCAAATTAGTACCACAAGCAACAAGATTTATCACACAAGCAAGAAATATTCATATGAACTCATAGCATTAAATGTAGTTCGAAACACATGCATGCAAACATATCCTTATATATTTGTCAACTTAACAAAACATTTACATTTAGCACTTGGTAACCTCATTTAACATCACAAGAACATGTTTTAAACAAGATTAGAAAAGTTTTGATGATTCCTTACAAAGGGTGTGGTTGGTACGTGGCTAGGAAGAACAAGAGGAGACCCAAATGCTTCAAACTTTACCCAAAACTCTTGAATTCAATACCCAAATTAACTTGATCTTCAAAAATTTATGTATGTATTGTGTGTGTGTGTGTGTATATTCGGCTAGGAGAACAAGGAAGAAGAAGTAGATGAAAACTTTGGTTTGGTAAAGTAAACTAGGCATGGTAAATGTATATAGGATTATAGATTTGGATAATAGCATGTTCTTTGGTTAATAAGAGGAATTAGCATGTGATAATATGTGTTGGATGTGAGGTGGCCGGTTTTAGGATCCTAGGAGGGGGATCAAATAAGAAATTTGTCCCTCGTGGGTGTATCGTGTGTCGGTTTAAGCTTAAACGTAACCGAAATGTCCCGGTTTGACGTTTTTAGACATGTATACATAAAATAAAGTTTTTAGCCACTTTTTTTTTCAGAAATGTAATAAAATGTCATTATTGACTCAAAAATATATTTACTTGACTTTTACCATAGGTACTGTAGTGTCGGTTCGCGTGCGGCGTTGTTTTTCAGACAAATGTGAGAAAGCTCTCAGTAAATTACGAAACTTGTTAGTAACTATCCGAAATGGATTAATTTGTGTTTACTGACAAAAGTAGACTTTTTCAGTAGTGACTGTAAGCTACAGTGTGCAGGACAGCTCCCGAAAATGTTCAGAAATGTACAGAAACATGCAGAAACATGCAAAAATCATATAATACTCAAAATAAATATAATAAATAGAAATTTATCATAAAATTAATTTATGAAAAAAACCATTTGTCACATGCCGTTTGGAAATCCATGACATGGTTGAGATGAGAGTCAACCATATGCTTGAAAGCATAAAGGTGATTCAAACGAGTTTTTAGTTCTTCATGAGTGTTTGGAGATTTGGCCCATATGGATGCTTTTATTTCCTCATAAGAAGGAAATAAAGAATCAAAGTGTTGGGAATGCTCTTGAGGTGGTTCTTGTTGTTGATCATGATGGTGGAAGCTTGGTTCTCCGGAAAGAGGACCATGAATCTTTGTAAATGGCGTGGAACAACAATGGTTGTGGTTGTGTTTGATCTTGTTGAAAAATTGAGGGACTAGCATATCGGTAAGCCAAACGCTCTACCAATGATTGTTGACGAGGTTCATGATCTAATGGCTCACTTGGTTGAAACCTTGGTTGTTGTTGGGTTTCCATTTGAGCAATGGTGTCAAAAAGTGGCAATGGTGGTGTGTTTGATGATCTAGTTGGTAGGTCTTCTATAGTTTCCAAAAATGGATGTGGTGATGTTGGTGGTGTTTGGAAAAGTTCCATTGGTGTTAATTTTGGTGATTGAGGTGATGGAGTTTTTGATGGTTGAGTTGGTGCTGAAGGTGATGTTGGATCACTTGGTGTTTTAGTTGGTGGCGGAGTAGTGATTACGTTGGTATTGCAAGGTATTGGAGATGGTTTTGGAGTAGCAAGGTTGAGGAAGTTTGTATCTTGGATGGGTGAGGAAATGTTGAGTGATGAATCACTTGATGATGATGAGCTTAGTTGGAGGGTTTTGTTGAAGTAACATGGTTTTACACTAATCCAAGCGGTTTTCCTAATAGGTCTTGATGATTCGGACGAGGTGTTGGATTTAGTCATCTCAAGTGTTAGGAATTCAATTATTCATATTAAAGACTCGGTCACCCCGAGTATAGTTTAGCATTATGTAGCTCGTAGTATTTATCATTAGTTAGTAATAGTTTCAATTAAGTAACATCGTGGAGGAAGGACGGGTCTTTACCCACTGTATACCCGATCCACAGCCCGAGTGAAGGGCGTCTTGTAATAAGTATAAATACCCCTTCCCTAGCAAGGAAGGGGTTGGACCTTTTCATTAGTTAATCTAATATTACATGTGTTTCTCTCTCTAAAGGCTCCCATCCTATCTTTCTCTCTCTAGAATTCTTACACCATTCGATCCAACCACAAAGACCATACGTGTTTATGTTTATGAGTATCTTACAATTGGTATCAAGAGCCAAGGTTTCATCTTAGGGGCATGGTATACTCGAATTTGTACTTAGTTTAGTGGTTTATGTTGGTTCGAATGGTTTTGGTACAAAACACCTTGGTTTGATCTTGTTCGTGTTTAGATTCATGATATTCTTGTACTTTTATGCTTAGAATGTTAGAGGTACTTAGTTTTTCATTTGGATAGGTTGAATCAATCATTTGTTTGGTGTTTGATGCATTTTTGGTGAAGTTTCTAAGTAGCGATTTGCTCCTCGGTGTTTTATTCATAGTAGCGATTTCCTCAGTTCTAACTAGCGATTTGCTAATTTTGGTATAAAGGACAAATCGCTAGAAAGCGACAGTTTTGTCTTGTGTGGTAGCGATTTGTCAGATCTGTCTTTTAGTGAAATTAGCGATTTCCTCAACTAGCGATTTCCTAGTTTTAGCGATTTGCTCAAGTTGGCGATTTCCTATTTGGCGATTTCCTATTTAGCGATTTCCTGTTTGGCGATTTCCTATCTAGCGATTTCCTATTTGGAGAGTTACTATTTCAGTGATTTGCTAGATATTGGGATTATAGCGATTTGCTCAATTGGTGATTATATTTTCAGTGATTTGCTAGGTGTTGGGATTATAGTGATTTGCTCTATTGGTGATCATATTTTCAGCGATTTGCTAGGTGTTGGGATTATAGCGATTTGCTCAATTGGTGACTTCCTGTTTCAGTGATTTGCTCTAAGTTCTTTTTAGCGATTTTCTCTAAGCCTTCAGTATAGCGATTTGCTCTAAGTCCATTTTAGCGATTTGCTACTTCAGCGATTTGCTTGTTATAGTGACTTGTGAGTTTAGCGATTTGCTCTAAGCCTTCATTTTAGCGATTTGCTCCATATCAAACATACTTTATATTTCACGGTTTCTTCTTGATTTTGTAAAATCCCACGAAAGAATCTATTTCTCGGTTTAAATCATAGAAGTGTAAAATCCCGTACACGTTTACATCATGTCTACTACTTCAGATTCAGTCATACCTGAGATACTCAAATTATACGACATGATCGATGAACATAATACTTCCAACCCTTCACAACAAATAAATGTGTTTGAGTCTGATAACGCTGCAATGGAATCTTCATGCTCGAACTCTCAAGAGAAAGTGTTTCATCTGCCACTCAAATTACCTGACAGTGCAAACGAAAGTTGCATAGAATGTTTTCGACTACTTCACTCACATCTCAAGGTTCTCTTTGAACAACCTGGATACTTGGGAGGATACAAACGTGCATTCGCAACACTCTTTGGTCAAGATGTTGAGACCTTCACAGTCAAAATGATCCTATACTTAGATCAACTTCAACAACAACTAGACAAAGGTGAATTTTTTGAAGGTAGATCTATGGATGCATTCCGTGTGATCAACAACCAGCTCCAAGCGTTCACTAATTCGCGATTCACTAAAGGGTACGATCATGAGAGTCAAATGAAGAAGAAGTGCTTTGCTACTTACACGGGAATCGAAGTTGACGTGTTCAGAGTCACACTACTCCAACTCATGGGTAACGTTAAGGAGTACATTGAGGAAAGAGCACATCACAAACTTAAGAATAAAGGCAAGGTGAAGGCATGTCGGGTGCAATCATGTGATGGTATTGGTGATTCGGGTAAAACATCGGATGTTGGGTCAGTTGTCACTAAAGGCAGAGGATCAGAGACTGATAAGCTTGACACTACCAACAGTTCGATGACTCTTGTTGCACATGATATGGATGCATATATCAAACCAGCAAAAGAACATGTGTCATGTGCTGAGGTACTCAAACTGTATAAAAGGATTGATGAACCGAAGATACTCAACAAATTACATCAAACTAATGTTGTTGAGTCAAATGATGTTGAATTGGAAAACAATGATGCTTTCCCAATTGAACAACATGTGAAGCACAACAAAGATACTGATGTACCTAGTAGAGCATCTTCTGTTGTAAATGTTGATAATGTGTTGCTTGAACAAAAGATTCCTAACGAAGTACAACAAACAAACGCTGTTGAGTCAGATACTGCTAATATGGGAAATAGCAATGTTACCCCATATGAACAATATGTGAAACACAACAAAGTGTCTGTTGTACATAGTAGTGCATCTTCTGTTGTAAATAATGCTTGTGAGTTGCTTGAGAACACCACTTATATCCCTGATGACACTTTAACCACTAGACTTAACATCCTTAAGGAACAGGTGACCATATATGAACAACGTGCAAAATTTGAGCTAACCGAACGTGAACGGAAAATGGATTGGCAAATGCGTACATACATAACAGAATGTAATTTAAGGGAAGAAACATTGAAAAGGGAGTTATATTCTTTACAAAATCAACTTGATCAAACTGTTAAACAAAACCAAGAGATACAGAAAAGTGTAATTACACTAAAACTTGATTTTCAGGAAGAAAAAACAAAACTCTTAAATGATTTTTCCTGACTTAAAACGTTGAAGAATAAGCTCGAAAACAAGTTGTACACGCAAGGCCAAACCATTCAAACTGTTCAAATGATTCAAAAGCATAAAAGGTTGTGTGATAAAAACAGTGAAAAAGATGTAGGTGAACCCAAGTCTGATTGCCTTAGGAGCATTAGAGTTGCCCAACCTGCATTATATAACGCAAATGCTATGCTTAAGCCTGGTCATGCCCCTCCTGATGTGACGTTATTTGATGAGACCAATGAGATTGAAGTTATTAATAGAGAGAGATTAGCTGAAAAATGAAGTATCCCAAGTGCATTGAAAAGCGTGTTCTAATCAAACCTCATGATTATTATAAGGAGAACATGTTAACTGTTTTTGCACCTCAAACTAAGCTGACCCCAGAGCAAATATTTTAGTCTTTAGACATGGAAAAGAGAAAAGCCAAAGCACTTAATGAAAATAATCCACCCCTTAGGAAAATTGCTCCTACAACAGTGTACCCTCCCAATACACCAATGCATTTAGTGCCTTTAACTCTTCCTACAAAATGTAATACTCTTATCAGTATCTACGTTCTTTGTCAAATGTATGCCGATTTTGATAAATCATGTAAGAAGAGAATTACACCAACGGGGATTACTGAAGGGGAAAGGGGATTTGAACAAACAAAAGATTGCTATTTAACTGAGGTTATGCCATTTTTTAAACTCATCAAAGAACACTTTGAGGGTATGCAAAAAACCCTTGAAAATGAATTGAAAGAAATGAAAGAAGTGTTTAAAAATATGGAAAACGAGGGAAAACAAATTGCAATTGATCTTAAATGCTGTGAAATTGAAAAGAAAAACATTCTCATCACGAATGAGAATTTGATTGCTAGATGTATTGCACAAGATGTATTTTATACGGCTACTGATTCTGCTTTATCTGCTTGTCAATTTCATGAGATGTCTATTGCATTGAATGTTTTCCAGAATCGTGTTTTTTTGAGCTTGAGGGGGAGAATTTAAAATTGCATGAGAAAATTCAAAATGATGACCATGATAACGTGGTCAGGCATTTGTCAAAACTAGAGGTTGATAATCTTAATCTGCAATTAAAGTGTCAACATTTAGAAGAAAGAATTAAAACCTCAAATGCCAAGACATCTTCGGATGCTCCTGAATTTGATGCATATTTTGAATTAGCCAAACGTGATGAAAAGATTCAAGCTCACACTAACACGATTCGGAAACTGAGGGTTCAAATTGCCCAATTAAAGTCTAATAAGAGTGATGTGACTGACACCCATAAACCACAGTCTCTAGATTCTCAGAATTTTCACATTCAAGACATCATCAACAAACTGCAATATGAAAATGATTGTTTTCGAGCTGAAAATTCAAAAGTCAAACAACATTACAAAGAGTTATATGATTCGATTAAGATCACACTTGATAAAAACAATGAAAAGATAACTTCTTTGCTTAAAGAGATTGAGAATCTAAAGACTCAGGTGAAAGGGAAAATGCCAATCATCACTTGTGATAATGTTCTTCAAAAGGTTTCTGCTTGTAAGAAGTAAGCAATTGATGTTGTGTATATTCCGCTTCCTCTTAGGAACAATAGTTGGGCTCACTATGCTATCTCTCGTACCTTAATGTAGGATACTAAATATCATATAACACTTATGGTCTTGTGGCATGGATCGAATACAAAAGAAAGAAAGAAGAATGTTAGAGGAAGAGTTTAGAGAGAGAAAGAGAGAGAGTTGGGAGTTCTAGAGAGAGAAAGTGAAGAGAAAAATAGTCATATGATTAGAAGCTCCAACCCTTTCCCTTGGGTGGGAAAGGGTATTTATAGTTACAATAAACGCTCTCCTTCGAGCTGTGGATCAGGCATACAGTGGGTAAAGACCCGTCCTTCTTCCACGGTGTTACTTAAACTAAACTAACAACTACCTTATTATGATAAATACTACGAGC
>LBNU01015479.1:98958-130942 GCA_014162995.1 Artemisia annua
ATCTCCTGAAGAAGAAGCCTTTAGATGAAGATTCAGGAGTAAATGTGTTTTAGAACAGAGCAACACCAGGTGGAGCAGATGGATTTACTTCAAAAGAATCGTCGACTGCAGTGCCTTGATGTACGGAAGGAGATTGAAAGTATGATGATGTTGATGAATGACTTGCTGATGGAGCGTCTTGAGCTATTGAAACAGGACAAGATGAACCATTTTGGATCGTTTGGAACATGAGCTGCGATGGCTGGTGGTACCGGTGTATCACCAATTCACGGCTCAAAGTATTCATCAACCATTTGATTAGCCGAGATCTCCAAATCTTTATCGGTAGATGGTACATAAGGTACATGCAGGAGTGGGATACTGTAACTGAACTGGTTGGTTCAGAGGACAAAAGTTTAGACGCGGGTCCTACACTGATGTGTGCAGAAGCCATTTGCTCAGTCAGCTTATTGTAGAAGTTTGTAGACAACTTCTCATAAATATTTACCACCAAAGCTTTCGAGGCTCATGAATAATCGTCTGAACTTATGGTTGCCATGGTGTAATCTTAAACGGGATTTTACAACTCTTGTGACTTAAACCGAGAGATCGATTCTCTCCCGGGATTTTACTAAAGTCAACAAAAGAAACCGAAAGATGTAATACGCGAGTTAGACTTAGAGTGAGATCTTGGATAAGTCACAATTAGCACTAAGTGTCAAGTCGCGACGAGTCAAGTTACAATAGATCCGATCATAATAAGTCAAGTTGTAAATATTTAACTCACAACGTCAAATTACAATCAGACTAATCGAAACGACTCAAGTCACAACAATTCACCAAGCACAGGTTGATAACAAATCACTAGCCTCTCACAGCTGAGTTAATCACTAGGCACTACCAAATCGTCAAATTTTATCCTCCTCAATATGAAGCTTTGGTAGCTTTCCCCCAAACCGACAATCATCTTTATGAGACCACTTTCCCAAGACGCTGAAGTGATGCACAAAGTCTCATTGTATGAAGCTCGAAAACCCGAAGAAACTGATAACACCGAAGTAACAAGGTGAACCACTGATCATCTCTGCGGTTATCAATCCCGGAATATATAATTAAGCTTGATCACATGACCCTGTTGTGCGTCCTCGATGTGCACATTACTTTGCGGTTTTGAGCAGTTGTCCATTCGGAGGAATAATATACCAACATCTTCATTTCACCAAATGCATTATAGTTATCATTACAAATCATCCCACAAAGTACACATGTACCTAACAGAAGTTGAAACGATGACACCAAAGTAACAGGTTGAAGCACTGATCATCTCTACGGGTATCAACACCGGAAATAAATGATTAAGCTCGATCACGTGAACCTGTTGTGCGTCCCTGATGTACACATATCTCTCCCCTGATGGTTGCGATTTCATCGGAATCAGCATAATATTGTGTACATGAAGCATTAACCAGAAGCACTTTACCATAAACCATATCAGCTCGTATGAAGATGTCGATAATCAATATCATCTCACGTTCCAAATATCCTTCTCATATTTCTTCCCACTGAAAGCTGAAGTACAACATACCACAAGTTATCAAGAGACTACTTCCCCCAAGAAGATGGAATAATACACCAGAAAACGAGTTAAGACACTGATTGTCTCTGCGGTTGTGACATTTGTCTTCCCGGAATATCTTCAGCTAAGAAGTATAAAGCTCATCATGTGTATTCGTTGAGCGTTCAGATGTATGTCTCCTTCCCCCTTGCTGGTTTTGATACCTCAGAATCAGCAACACATTATACGCACATCTACTTGAAATCTTGTGAGAAGAACTAAATTGGATCAGATGTATAATGTGAGAATCAATTGCTTCAAAAACTCTCTAATGACTATCCTTACCAACCCTTATGTAGGCTACATGAAGTGACCACTGATGAAGTAAACCCGATATATCTAACTTGAAGCTGAAGTAAAATTCCCCATTCTGGTGACTTAAGCTTGCACTAATGTTGGAAGAACGGTGTAGAGAATTTATGCTCCAAGCAAATCCCTAAGTACACAATACTTAATCAAAGTATGATACATTAACACCTCTTGCGATTATCCACAACGTCATCAGCGTGTGACACTGAGTACTACAACGTAACTCCTTAAAGTGATAGTTAACCAGGTCTTCAACCATCCACCCCGACTGCTGGTAACTAGATAAACCAAGTCTTCAACTTAAATCTTAATCACGAGCAAGTTATCATTGAAAGTCATGCATCCGACCAACCCTGACTTTAAGATAAAATAAGATCACGCCGTTTGTGAAAGTTAACTACAATCTCAAATAAATGATACCAAATAAACTCCGTGATCACATGACATTCCATGTACAAATTCTTAGCCGACATTTTCCTTTATGATCTTGCGGTTGGTTTACAAAGTGTACATTGGAATGGACAAAAATCCGTGAAGAAAGAAGTAAGGAAACGGATCATTATTCATGTGTGCAACTTTAATATCATGATAGTCATCATCAACACCTTGAGGAGTAACTGGAGATTGGGTTACTTGAGTAGTCTGAGTAATACTTCTAGATGATGCATCTTGATCAATGGAGCTTGAAGAAGGTGAACCAGTTGAGTCAGCAGAAACCGGAGCAAGAGCTTCAGTCGCTAGATGATCAACATTCTTTAAAGCTTGGAAGTATTCATCAAACATAATCCCTAGTCATCCTTAGTGAGTAGAACATTAGGTGTTGGAGGAGAGTCGTATAACCATTCTTCAACATCGATCAACATGTAATATATTCATACTTATCCCCCTTAAAAATTGCATACGAGGTTTGCCATTTTTGATTGATTAGCAAGTGAATAAGAATTTGTTCAAAGATAAGAAGATCCACTTGATGACTGAACGAACATGGAGAAAGCATGAAGCATGTTGATGGGAATGGTCAAAAATAAGAAGATTTCTCTTCTTCCGAAGATAAAGCGCACTGAATCGTACACCTTTCTTTTCTTTGATGAACGGGGCCTGAAGTGTTGTCAGCAGACGCCATAATGATGAAATTGAGAACCGAGGCTTGAACTGAATTGTCCAAACCTCATAGTCATTGAAGAACGAGGCCTGAACTGATGTATTCAGACGTCATAATGCACATGCATCAACATCGACATTCCAAAACTCTTGAAGCTGGAGAAATGATAGCTTTAGGCCTCCAGACTTTGAGTTTTCTCATATAGTGAATGATTGATGTTCCTGCAACTGAGTAAGGACTACCTACACTAACATCATGAACTTGATTGCATATATATTGGTTAGTGACAACAGTATCCAAACCCTTAGGGGTTTCACGATCAACCATGGTATTGCCATAAGTGAGCAACTTTTCGGTAGGTAACCACTTAAGACCGACCTTCTTAAAAATTCTAGCAGTTGGCATCCACTTTTGGCAAGATCTAGGATTGCTGAGTGTCTTATGCATAGTGGAAGACTTAACGTTATTCATAGTCTCTACTAATTTAGCAGTTTGTAACCACCTAGGAGGAGTTTTAGGATCGTTTTGCTTCTTATGCATGGTAGATGACTTACTACAAATCCTAGATTTATCCGGTTGCATCTTAGTAGTGTTCCTCAATAACCTAGGAGGCATCATACAAGGTTGTGAACCTAAGATACCATCCTTATGAAGTAGTGCCCTTTTTCTAGCTTTTTCTAGATTATAGTTCTTGTGCAAGTCATTTATATCATAAGTGTTTTGAATCTTAATGCTTGGTTTTGACACTATTTTCGAACTAATCCTAGAGGAGCTGAGAGCAGGAGTGGCTACATGTTGAGGTTTAGCAGAACTAGAAGCAATAGTCTTAGGCAAATAATGTGAAGTGACTGGTTTTGTCAAAACTTGTTCCGCATCAACTTGGGAGGCAAACCGTGTTTTTGAAAGTTTTTGTCGTTCAGATCTAAACGCAGTCGGTTGCCTAACAACAGATTGGTTTCTATTCGATTGAGAATCTGGTTTCCCCAAGATTGATGGTTTTGCAAACTTAGTGTACACACAATTCCCTGTTGCTTTTCTTAGCTCATTTTTTAATGCTGCAATTGTGAAACCCTTTTCCAGAAGTTGAGCTTTGAATTCATCATTTTTGGCAGTCAAAGAGGTTGTTTGCTCAAGATTCATAGTTTTCATTTCTTTGATTGTCTCGTTAAGATTTTTACAATTCATTTTCAAAGACTCATTTTCCTTAAGTAGTTTAGCCACATTATGTTCCGATTCAATAACAGCACATTCACGTTTAGCCTTAACTTCATTATACATATCACACAACTCAGTAATACGTTTTTTCAGGTTTTTGATTGTTAAGTTCTTTGTTTCTAGCTGAGCTTTCAAATCATTAATCATAAAGAATTCACGGAAATCAGGAAGTTCCGGATTTTTACATGGTTGGTTAATCTGAAGACTTTCTTCCTTTTGTTGCATTGCAATTTCAAGAGAAATACAATGTTTTTCAAGCTGTAAAAATCTTTTTGAAAGTTCATTAAAAACTTCTTTATCAACCATATCATTTGATTTAATAGCATCAGCCGTAAACACAGAACTTAACAAACCATCACGTTCAGCATCCTGATCACTTTCTCCCCCTTTATGACTCATATTTGTTGAATTAGACATGGTATTGCTATCAGTCTTTTCCAACAAATTTGTGTCATAATTGAGTTTGATTTGATCAGTATGCTGACGTTCATTAGAGAGCACATTTTGTTGAACAGTTAAGGGTACCTCATCACATGACATTTGTTCATTAACCGGTCTAAAATCAGCATCCATGCCATGGGTAACTAGAGTCACTGAACTGCTGGTAGTGTCAAGCTTATCAGTTTCTGATCCTTTGCGCATTGTGACAACTGACCCAACTTCCGAAGCTTTACCCAAGTCATTAATACCATCACATGATTGCACCAAAGTTGCATTCACTTTGTCGTCATTCAAATGTCTGAACGTGTCAACCTCAATTCCCGTGTGTTTAGCAAAACAGCTTTTAGTCATCTCACTGTAATAGTCATACTCCAGAGTGAATTTTGAATCAAAGAATACTTGGAGTTGTTTGTAAAGTACACTAAGAGCAGCCATGGATCCAGTGTTGGAAGATATTCCTTGGTCAAGTTGTTGTTGCAATTGATCTAAGTTAAGAATCATTGTGTCTGTGTAGATCTGAACATCTTGACCAAAGAGTGTTGCAAATGCACGTTCGTATCCCATTATGAATTCAGTTCCTTTTAAAAGCACCGAGAGGTGTGAGTGAAGTTGTCGGAAGCAGTCTATGCAGCTTTTCTCTGCGTTATTGAATAATCTTTGTGGCTGATGAAACTCTTTCTCTTGAGAACTCGAGCATGACGATTCCATCTCAGTATAATCTGACTCGAAAACGGTTGTCTGATCAGAAGCGTTTGTCAGTTGTACTTTGTTGTGAATCTTAAGTTCATCGTCCATGTCGTACAACTTGAGTATCTCCGAGATGACAGAATCTGAATTGGTAGACATGATTGTGAACGTACACGGGATTTTACAATTCTATGATTTAAACTGAGAAATAGTTTCTTTCGCGGGATTTTACAAAATCAAGAAGAAACCGAGAAATGATGCTGAGTACTTTAGTGATCGAGTGTGAGATGATAAACTTTGCAAGGTACAGTAAGTTATCTAAGTCAAGTCACAACGAGTCAAATCACACCAAGTCGAATCTCAATTAGTCAAATTGCAAGAATCAACTCGCAACGTCAGATTGTAATTGGACAAGTTGTAACAACTCAAATCGCAACCAATCTCAAATCACAGAACTATTCAACTTGCAGCGTATTGTCAACTCACAACAACTTGATCACCTATCAGTGAGATATCAACCAGCAGAGTGATTTTACAACTTGATCACCTATGGTCTGAAAACTTAAAACCTCAATAACTTCACTCCGGAGGTGATTTGGGCCTCGAAAATTTGTTTCACGACTTTGTGTTGAAACCTGATGATATTCAGTCAGTTCCGGTCGTTTTGACAGGTATTTCGCTGAAAACGGAGTTACGGTTCAAAAGTTATGGCCGTTTGAAGTTTTAACGTAAAAAGTCAACTTTGGTCAAACCGCTAGAATCTGGTCAAACCGCTGGAATCTGGTCAAACCGCTAACAAGTGACCGCTGACAGATCTAACCGCTGACAGAAACTAACCGCTGACAGAAGATAACCGCTGACAAAAGTAACCGCTGACAGAGTAACCGCTAGTAAGTAAACCGCTGAAAAGTAAACCGCTGAAAAGGTAACCGCTGACAAAGAAAACCGCTAGAGGAGCTAACCGCTGGTAGCAAACCGCTGAAATAGTACAAAGTACAGCATTATGTTCGCTGACACAGTGTACTAACCGCTGACACTAACCGCTATAACCCCAAACTAACCGCTGCCAAGAACAAGTTACCGAGGAGAAAACCGTTGCCAAGAACAATGGTCCAAAATCACTCGTACACTTCACAAACGTAAGATCTAGCCAAACCAACTTATAAACTAGATGAATCTAACCCCTCTAATCCAAGAAGTACAAGAAGCAACACAAGAATCACCACGAACAAGCTCAAAAATGATTAAAACCCTCCTTAAACTAATAGAAACCAAAACAAACCATACACCACAAGTCCTACAATCCCTAGGATGTAACCATGGCTCTTGATACCAATTGTAGGATACTAAATATCATATAACACTTATGGTCTTGTGGCATGGATCGAATACAAAAGAAAGAAAGAAGAATGTTAGAGGAAGAGTTTATAGAGAGAAAGAGAGAGAGTTGGGAGTTCTAGAGAGAGAAAGTGAAGAGAAAAATAGTCATATGATTAGAAGCTCCAACCCTTTCCCTTGGGTGGGAAAGGGTATTTATAGTTACAATAAACGCTCTCCTTCGAGCTGTGGATCAGGCATACAGTAGGTAAAGACCCGTCCTTCTTCCACGGTGTTACTTAAACTAAACTAACAACTACCTTATTATGATAAATACTACGAGCTACATGACACGAATACAATACTCGGAGTGACCGAACCTTCTATAGAAAAACGTATTCCTAACACTTAAGGATAGTCTTGACATGCTTCTTGATATTGTAGAAGAGGATAGGAAAGTGAAACCACAGGATAGTGCTATTCTAGATGCCTGCTTCCGCACTAAACGATCTCAGGAACTCTTAGAAAATTCCATTGGCACACGTCCTAAGATAGACAACAAGCAAGATAGGCTCACTGCATCATCCTCAATGACTAAGAACAAGCATGTAACCTTTGAGGCACCCTTGGAAACTTCAGATCCCAACACATCAAAACATGTTCAGCAACTGGAAGTGAAAAAGACTAAGTTTCCCATCAGTCCTTCTATAGGAATTAATAGTGACACTAAAGCTAGAGAGTCAAAACCTATGAAAAATATAGAGAATGATAAGACTTCTCCAGCTAAAAGTGTTCCTAAGAAGAAAGTAGAAGACCACATGAGGAACAATAAGTCGGATTTGAGCAAAAAGGTTCATAATTCAAACCCTAATCCACATGAGGAACAATGTGTTGAGAAATTTTTGAAGTCATCCAACAAAACCCCAGTTAAGAAAGTTTGGAGAGCTAAACGAGTTAAGCAAATTTGGAAAGCAACAGGAAAACTATTTGCCAATGTTGGTTATCAATGGAAGTCCATTGGAAGGAAATTAACTTTAGGAGAACAGTGCCCTTTAACTAGGATAGCTAACTATAAAGTAGTGCCTATTAAGGAATGGAAGCCAACTGGTAGAATTTTCCCTTTAGAAACTCAATATCCTTTAACTAGGCCCATTGCATCTACTAGTGAAATTTCCGCCATTGAAACAAATGCACCTAAGGCCTCAGTTGCTCCAAAATATGTTTGCACTAACCAACTGGAACCCAACTTGAATTGGGGATCCGACACTCCAAATTTTCTTCTTTCGTCTGTTTTCAAATGTAGGTCGTACAAATCGTCCCTTGACATTTGGACTCAGGCTGCTCATAACATATGATCGGGGATCGCTCAGGGCTCGAGAATTTCGTGAATTAGTTTATCGGGACAGTTAGATTCGGGAACTACCATTTTTGGGTAATTATGGGTTATGGATATCATGTCTTTGGTGACTGTATAATTTTCAAGATATGTAATGTGGAAGGACTTGGGCACAATTTGTTCTGTGATTGGTCAATTTTGTGATTCCGATCTCGAAGTGGCTTTTAGAAAACACACTTACTTTGTCAGAAAAATTGGATGGTGTTGATCTTCTAAAAGGCAGTCGTGGCACTAACTTGTACACCATCTCTATTGAAGACATGATGCGGCCCTCTCCTATTTGCTTGATATCTTGGGTCTCAAAGAATAAATCGTGGCTATGGCACTGAAGTGTAAATGATTTGAACTTTGGTACCATCAATGATCTTGCTCGCTAGTATCTTGAACAAGGTCTATCGAGATTAATGTTCGAAAAATATCATCTTTGTTCGGCTTGTCAACTGGGCAAAAGCAAGAAGCATACCCACAAACCAAATACTGTCAACACCATCATGGAAGTTCTTCACACCCTACATATGGATCTATGCTGACCAATGAGTATGTAGAGTATAAAATGGAAGTAATACGTTCTAGCTGTCATTGACTACTACTCTCAGTTTACATGGGTGAAGTTTTAAAGAACCATGGATGTGACTCCAGGGGTTATGATCAAACTAATCAAACAATTGCAAGTGAGACTCAACAAAACCGTCAGAATCATCCGCACAAACAATGGAACAGAGTTTGTTAACAAACAACTCACTCAATTCTATGAAAGTATTGGCATCATTCAGCAGAAAAGTGTTCCACGCACCCTTCAGCAGTACGGCGTTGTTGAAGGATGAAATCGCACTCTTGTGGAAGTTGCACGAACCATGCTAATATTTTCCAAGGCACCGATGTTTCTTTGGGCGGCAGCAATTTCTACATCTAGTTGCACTCATAACCGATCCTTGATACATACTCTCCACAACAAAAACTCCATACGAGCTGGTACACAACAGACAACCAGATATGTCCTCTCTTCGTGTGTCTGGTGCTTTATGCTACCCTACAAATGACAGTCAAGATCTGGAAAGGTAAAAAGCAAAAGCCGTTATTGGATTCTTCGTTGGTTATGCTTCAGATCATAAGGGATACCGAATCTACAACAAACGAACCCGATAAATCTTGGAAACGATTCACGTCACATTCTATGAGCTAACTGAGCAAATGGCTCCTGTACACTTCAGTTCAGGACCCGCGTCTAAACTTTTGTCTCTTGAACCAATCTGTTCAGGTCTTGTATAGTATCCCACTCCTGCAACACCTTATGTACAACCTACAGATGAGGATTTGAAGATCGTGTTTGATCCAATGTTTGATGAACACTTTGAGACACCTACTGATGATACAACAACACCATCAGTTGCCGCTGCTCCGGTTCCGGACAACTCAAGTGGTCCATCAGTGTCTACTTCAATTGATCAAGATGCTCAATCTGCATGTCATTCACCATCATCATCAAATCTTCAATCTCCATCAGTACATCAAGGCACTGCAGTCAACAATTCTTTTGAAGTAAATTCATTCTCTCCTCCTGAAGATGCTCCGTACGAAAACACATTTGCTCCTGAATCTTCATCTAAGGAATCTTCTTCAGGAGATCTTAACACGGCTACATCAGTTCCCTACCCTCAACCACATGAGCATCTCTGATAATGGACCAATGATCATCCGATTGAGAACGTTATTGGGAATTCTTCTCGACTGGCGTCTACACCAAGGCAACTTGCCACATATGCCTTAAGAAATTCACGAGTTCTATCGACTTGAAGTATGGGAATTGATACCACCTCCGGACTATGCAATGATTATAGCTCTTAAGTGGATCTTCAAAGTGAATCTTGATGAGCAAGATGACGTTCTGAAAACAAGGCAAGGCTTGTTGCTAAGGGATATCGTCAAAAGGAAGGCATTGATTTTGAGGAATCTTTCGCTCCGGTTGTTTCTATTGAATCCATCAGAATATTTCTCGCTAATGCTGCAAGTCAGAACATGATGGTCTATCAAATGGAGGGGATAATTGCATTTCTAAATTGGCTCTCTATGGCCTAAAGCAGGCACCTAGAGCATGGTACGATACACTGTCAAAGTTTCTGCTGGCAAATGGATTCTCCAAAGGTGTGGTGGAACTATTCTTCGTGAGGACAGAGTTTCGGCTGGCTGATTTCTTAACTAAGGCACTTCCGAGAGAACGGTTTCAATTCATTCTCCCGCGTCTTGGAATGAAGAGTCTTACTCCAGAATCACTCAAAAGTCTTCAAGAAGAAAGTGAGGAGTAATGGATTTGCTTCACATATCCTCGTATATATTTTATAAAACCAAAAAAGAAAATACAAAAATATAAAACCTATAAAAAACCATAAAAATCTGAAAAACACAAAAATACCAAAAATAGTTCTTCTTTAGGCATGTCTTCTGTTTATCGATAACATTTACGGTTCTAGAAATGTCATTCAATAATGGCAGGGAACTTTAAATGAAGCTCGAGCAGAAGTTATCATAAATGGTTAAAACATGTCTTAATGGCTTGCTATTACTTCAGATAGCAACCCGCTCTTATCCTTGGGGAAAGCATGTCGCCAAAAAGACAGCTGTTCCTCTCACTGGGTGAAGTTCACCCGGGGCATGGATTACTTTATATCCATGTTTCTTCGAAATGTTGTACGTTTCAGTGCATCATTTCTAGTATAAGAAGATAAGTCTTCTTTCATCACAAAAACTCTCATCTATGATTCTTCAGGAGAGTTTTTGTAGTACACAAGGTGGATATTGGACTTAAGTTTTCGCAAATACTCAACGCTCAATGTAATGACTACAGCTTTTTAAATAGAAAACGGGTCATTAATTGAGGGGGAGAGTATTTGCTCAAAATTTCTGACACCTTTTGAAACTTTGTGCACCAGCAGTAGTGATCATCAGTATGTCTCAAAATATCAGTACATGTTAAACCTTGACCACATTTTCTCCCATATTTTTAAACCTATTTATCACAAAATCTCAAATTATTTGAAATTTTTGATCGGGGGAGAGAATGTTATTTAAATATGAAATCTGATAAAAATGTGATGTTTTGGAATTAAATGTATGCTCTCCCATATGTGCCAAAATCTTTCAAAATATCAATGCACATATTAAGGGGGAGCAAAATGGCTTGTGGTGACGAATGGATTTGGCATTTCATGATATCGTGTCTCTGACTTAACCAATGAATTGACAAAAACTGTCATAAATCGAAAGGACTTGTCTGAGTAGATTGTACCGTTTCGAGAAACCTTTTGTGAACTTGATCAGGACGGGTAATAATTTCAAGCTAGTTTAACTAGTGATGTAAACGTGTCTCGAATGGGTCTTGTTCACTTAAGGTGGATCATTTCAAAAAGTGCAACTCTACCCAACATGTGCAAATTTTTAAATTAAAACTTACGAGCACATTTTAAAGGGGAGCATTTGGAAAATATAAAAACTCTCAAAGTGTTAACAAAATGTGTTTCTTATATCATAAACACTCTGAGTGATTTTTCAAATATTTGGTCAATGGCAACATAGGATAGTCATGAAGTTATAAGGTGGCTAAGTTTAGGAAAACCGTCCTATGATCCGCCAGAGCTGGAGGGATCTACCCAAGGACAATACCATATAGATAGTATTAGAAAGTCCTTAGGTACGATTATGAAAAAAAGGAGTAATGTGAGAAAGGGGAAAGAAGGGGTTGAAGAATTAAAAAGAAATGTAATGATAAAGGGTGAAAAGAAATAGCCCTCCCATTATTCAACCTTAGGGCAGAAACCGGGTTCAATTCATATGCTACTGGTTGTTGTTAAAGCGACACCGGTATTGAAGAAAAGACGTCATGGACCGAGTGACGCACTGCACTAAACCTTCTAACCACTCAAGTTCTCTCAAAAGAGCTTGTTTCATTATCACGGGGAACCCTGCATAATCTATCGACCGCTCATTACGAGCTATGTTGATATTGAAACAGGAGACACCGCTCCAGTCTCCGACTACCAAATAATGCACTTATTGAGTCTAGAGCCACGAGATGCATCAAAAGATCTCATAGGAACACATGCTACTTCTATACTGGTTGTTCAACATTAAGGACACCAGGTGTAATATTATGAGTCCTACGCAGATCTTAGCAATCTGCCAGAACATTTATGACGGAATCTACTTATGTAGTTCTCAGTGATTGAATGGAAACTCCTGCCAGGGTCAACATCAAACAGCCCTGAAAGCAGGTCACTTCGGTAATTCCTTGTGGATTACGCTTAGTGATCGTGGCGGTTACAAAAACGGTCTACAGTCGTGGAGTGATCTCCAACGACTCACCTAATCGTTGATCTACTCAGGTAGATCTTGTAAGCCCTCTCGGGGGTATCGATTTAGGAACGACCTTGGTAAGGATTAGAGAAAGTTTTCACACTATGGTGTTAACAATCTCGAAGTCCGAACCTATAAGTGTCCGATGATTTTGTTGCTAACTGTTTGCTTGCAGGAATTTCTGACGGTTGTAGTTGATTGCTGAAAAGATGCTGATCCATTAACCCATGCTCACACTTCGACATCATAATCAAAGAAATCATGATCATTGAATGGGCTTCAACTATGCTTTTACAACTCTGTTGCTGAAAATCATGATTCATAAAAGTGTGAGCATACCAATACTAAGATGTCTACATCACATGAAGACGGTACTACACAAAGATGACTTGAAGATATTCATTTGGATGATAAACTCGAAGAAATGTCAAAGATCATCCAACACATTGATCAAGTCATCTAAAGTCCGCTGATGGATGCACAAAGTTTAAAACAATGAAGAATCAGAGGCTACGAGCTACAAAGTTATCGTCAGTGATTAGAATGCTAGAATTCATTGTATAATTTCCGGGGTGACCTCCCTTAGGGGGAGATTGTTAGGAATTCAATTATTTATATTAAAGACTAGGTCACTGTAACACCCCCAAAAATTTGTTTAACAGCGGAAGACTTAATTGAGTGTTACGTAGAGGATCACAGTCATAATTATAGAAAATGACTCAAAGAGACGTTTTTAAGTTCATATTATTGAATTCAAATGCAAGGATGTTCAATAGTTATTACATCACATTGGTGTTTTGAAAGTGATTGTTTATTAATGTTACACCACCGACACAAGGTCAAATGCCCACTCCATGCCTCCTGAGCTTGCTTCAGTTACCTGAGATACATGCTAAAAGTCAACAAAATTGTTGAGTGAATCTATAGCGTTTATGTTTAAAAATAGATGAACACACTCAAGTATTTCATATGTAGACAGTAGTTAGTTCCGTATGCTTATTGCCATAAGTCTGATGAACACAACGTTAACAAGTATGTGAGCCATCGCAATGACATCAACACAGTATAAGGTGCCCTTGGTGAGGAGTTTGCCAGTTCTCCCAGTGTATCAAATACAGTGCATTTGTCTACCAAGTGGCGGCTAGAACAAATGGGTCTGTCAAGCACCAATAGATCTATTCACAGTTATTCGCGTTCACTCGCAAGTGACTAAGGTTCATGATAGAAGGGACTTTCAAGTTGGCGTGGTGTCTTATGCAATATTTAGTTAGCATAAAATAGTGGAAAATACTTGATCGAAACTGTGTTCATATAGTGTAGCATGTATCCCACCCACATAGTTTGTAAAACATGTAAAAAGTGTGGGACTATAGACTCACCTCAGATGAGTGGTGTTCGTAGGAAAATAAGTATGTCAAGTGCAACTGGTGAATGGCTCCAACACGCAACCTGGATAATATGAGAAACCTCAGTTTCTTGTAGTGGAGTTGGTTTGTCGTTGTGTGTAATGCTTAAAGTTCCAAAGCATTATTGTATTTGATATCATGTTGTTAATAAGTCGTCCCAGATTTATAGAGTTGTGTTACCCTCGCGAGGTAAAGCGTTTCAGTGGAATGAGTGTTCATTGTGTTTCATGATCTTGATGAGAGTTTTAGTCCATAACCCTTGGAGTTTCCAAAGGTTTATACTTTAAACCTTAATAGTGAAACTTTACAGTTTCAGTCCTTGAGCGTTGTGAAAGTTACATATTAGTATAATATGTGAAAGGTGATCTTTTGTTATCTAGTTAGTTCTCAAATATTCACTTGATTTCAAGGTGTAAAAAAATATATAAAATATATATTTATAAAATTTGTGGGTAAATAATATATTTGGATAAAGATATTATTTACAGTTTACGTCGATGTGGTTGTTAAATGAAATATGTGTTAACCATATTTATTTAATGAAAAGTGGTAAAATGTTATAAGTTTATTTACTTATAAAAGCTTTTGTGAGATATGTCAAAATGTTCAATCTTGAAGGGTTGAAGTTGCAAAAGTTTTTATATAGCTTCAAAACTTATATTAGTTTTTAGAAATATGTTAAGTGGGTCAAGTTGGAGGGTTTAAGATGTAACATTTGATATGAGTTATAAACTTGTAAAAGTTTTTAATAAAAATGCTAGGTGGTGCAAAGTCTAGGGGTTGATACTGCCAAGTTGTGAAAGTTACAAAAATAACTAAAATGGTAAAACTGCTAATGCTAGGAATCGAACTCAGGGTGTTTGTTTGAGATGTGAGCAATATTTCCAACTGAGCTAGGGAAATCTTGTTTTACTCTTTGTTTTTTAATATATTTAACAAGTTTGCAACACTTTAGAGTTTGTTATGTATTTCCATATCAGTATCTTGTGCATGCAATCTATTTCAAGTTTCATTTCAACTGTGATTCGTATACATGTTTCTTCATCGACTTATGTTTGCACAAGCCAATGTTAGCTAAGCACCAAGATAGTTTCGACCTATATTGAGTCTCGCGATATGATTTAAAATGAAACCAAAACTTATATCGACATGTATCTCATGTTTTTAATTCATATATATATATGGGTCGAATGGTTTAAAAATGAGTACTAGTTTTGAGCTAATTAGTAAAAGTGATAGTTAAGATTTTCCACACAAGCCATAATGATATATTAAGTATCTTTTAGCTTTCAAGTTCTATACGTTGGTTCTAACATATACTTGTGATATTTAGAAGATGCAAGTGATATCGAAAAGGGTTCGAAAGCTTACTACACCACAAGGGTGGGGTGAGATCTTGGCTGTGGTACTTGGAATAGAGGTGAGGGATTCGCGACGTATCTATTGTTGGAACATTACTTATTATGTTTTTGTTGTTTCTAGTGATTGCCACGAATTGGAGATTAGCGACAGTTTTTCTGTCACTAAATCGTCACTAAACCGTCTCTAATTGACCGTCATCATGGTAAAGACGCGTCTAATTGCAATGGTTACGGTTAGATCTATTGAAAAGGCATCAAAGGGCGAACCATCGCGACTGTTTGAACCGGTGGCAGTTAGCGACGATTATTCTGTCGCTGGGTCGTCGCTAAAGCGTCACTAATTCTGAACCATTGTGACTATTACGAAAAGAAGTGTCTCTAAGGCCATTTGAAGGGGTATTGTGACTGTTTTGAAGGGTCACCATGTGCCTATATATAGAGGACGAATTTCTCACTTTGGATTCATCAAAAACACACAAACATCATCTATTTCCATCATCATAACATAACCGATTCGCTAGATTCAAGTTTCATACTTGAATTGATTGTTGTATCCTCTAAACAGTTCGTACTAGATAGGACGAATTTCTGTTTAAGGGCACTGCTTATCGCAGGCCTCAATCTGTTGTTGTAATCTTACGATTATATACAAAACAATTTTTATTACGATTATATTATTCCTAACATCTATTTCACAACAACAGCTTGAGAGTGACTTGCTACGCCCTTGGTTGCACTAAAAGTTCAGCTCTTCTCTCGTTCATGTCAAAGTAGGATAGGTGACTTATGGTGTTTTGTATTTCGTATGCCAGAAAGCACAAGGTTGTTTGTTTACTTGTGCGCATGGGTACGTGGGGAAAGGAGTATATATATGTTTGTTTTTCTTCTCTTCTTCACGTCAGAAACGAAAAAAGGAAAAGGAAGGGTGATCTTTGTGTTGCCTTCAAATGTCAGGAAAGAAAAGGGAAGTTTGTATGTTTATCATTCAAGTTGGGAAACAAAGAGATAGGGAATAAGTTGTGTCAGGAATATATTCGAATGGGTAAAGGATAAGCAAGTTGTATCATGTGATTTGTTTACTCGATTATTTTATGTATTCCTATGGTCGGTTTTTAGTTTAAGTGAGGTGACGAAGCATAAGCTTCTAGATGTTGATTTCATTTCGAGTTATATGTAAAAGAGGCGAGTAATAGTTGTGTTGTGGTCTTGAGGTCTTCATGTAATTAAGGAATCAATTGAGAAAACGTCTAAGGGTGTGTTTGGTGTCACAACATGACCAAAACATTGGTTAGTGATCGAGTTGGAATCAAATGAGGTTGTGATCGATTTAGTGATAGGGTTATAAGACCTTTAGAGTCATTTGTGAGAGTTGTGAGGGTTGTGGTACACTTGTGAGTCCAAATGAATAATTATGTGACCAAAACAAATATGTATAGGTCGAATTATTCGTTGTGAGTTATTGTGAATCTTGAGTTGTGTTTGGCTTAGATCAATTGGCTTAGAAACACTTAAGAAGTCTTTTGAGAGGTGATGGAACTCAATGGGATTAATAGAAACGCGTTTTACACAATATGACACAAGTTTGAGCACGTTGTGAAGTCGTGTGGTCTTGTTAAGCTTTGTCCTAGTTTAAATGTTCATACGTACGTATTATGTTGAGATATTAGATGATCTCGATTCTTTTGAGTGCAAAGAATGAGGTGATGCATTTTATTCCATAGGTTGTTTGTAAGAATCGCGAATACGAAGGCCAAACCAAACGTGCAAAGCCATTCGAATTCATATGTTATATTAGTTCTTGGATTGGGCTTGTAGTGGGCTTAGGAGTTCCTTAGGCCCAATTGTAGTTTAAATATTATCCGTGTAATGGATTTGGGCTCATGCGTTTTGTATTGGGTCGTATAGGCCCAATGAGAGTTGTGTGACCAAGCCTGGTCATGTGGGGCCCACTTGTGAACAATGTGGGTCCTGCAGTGAATATTATATTATATTCTATAGTTGTGGGGCCCATGGGGATGTAATCCAGTTACGTGGAAGTTGTGGATCCCATAAGTGAGTATTATAACTCGTATTCGTTTTGTAGGGTCCACTGAGGTGAAACCTCATATGTGGGTATTGTGGGTTCCACTGAGATGCCAACCTCATATGTGGGAGTTGTGAGTGCAAAGTGCTACACTTGTGATCAAAACTGATCCATAGTTACGTTGTGCCTTGTCCAGGTCATTGTGGGTTGCGTGTGAGCTCATCCAGGGTAGTTGTGAATCACATAGCACATAATGATTCAGAGTTGCATAGCGTAAACAAAAGTTTAAATTTTGCCTAAAAATGGGTGCATGAACAGTAACATATAATTACTTCATGTTTAGTAGTTGTTAATAATGGGGTTTTTCACAGGATATTACAGTACCTACCCGTCATTCAAATTCCGTCCCGGAATTTAAGTTGTTGTTGGTTGTGTGTGTTCTCTGAGAACATGTGTTGGGTATTTGGCGCGGATTTGGTCCTCGCGCTCCCAAGTATATTCGGGTTCTTGCGTAAAATTTCATCGAATTTTCACGGTAGGGATAAGGTTTTGTTCTAACCGTTTCACTTCACGGTCCATAATCTTTATGGGTTCTTCCGTGAAGGCAAGTTTTTCATCAAGCTGAATTTCCTTTAGCGGTATTAGCAGTGTTTCGTCAGAAAGACACTTCTTTAGGTTTGAAATGTGAAATACGTTGTGCACACGGCTGAGTTCTTCTGGTAATTCAAGTTTATAAGCCACAGGACTAATCCTTTCTAGGATCTTGAATGGTCCAATGTATTGGGGGTTTAGTTTTCCGCACTTTCCAAAGCGTACTGTTCCCTTCCAGGGAGATATTTTCAACATTACTCAATCTCCTACCTGGAGTTCCATCGGTTTTCGCCTCAAGTCAGTATAACTCTTATGCCTATCTCTGGCAGCTTGCAACTGTTGTCTGATCTTAAAGATCTTTTTAGTTGTTTCAAGAATCAGGCCTCTTACCTCGACTCAACAAATAAGAGGTTTGCACTTCCGATCATACAGTGCTTCAAACGAGGTTGCTTTGAGGATTTGTGGTGGGTGTAGTGAACAAATCGTCATTCTCAACGGTTGGATATTGAGGAGTTTAATACGCTCCTTTATGCTTAAAGCATTTGCTATACGTTTCCCTTACCTGGGTGGTTGCGAATCTCGCAATCATATTCACTAAACAGCTTTAATCGCTTAAGTTGTTTCAAGTTCAATTCCTCCTGATCAAGGGTGTGTTGAGGGCTTTTGTGATCGGTGAAAACCGTGCACTTGGTGCCATATAGGTAATGTCTCCATATCTTAGGAGAAAGTACTATTGTCCCTGATTTCATATCATGAGTCACAATACATTATGAACCCTTTTCTACCTTCTGGTAGTGATAAGATAGGTGTTTCATAGAGTTTCTGTTGCAGGAGTTGGAAAGTTGACTCATGTTTCTCTTTCTTCGCATACTTCTTGTATGAGTGATGGGTGTAAACGCACAAGTTCTTATAAGGTGTCAACCCCAAATCAACGTACGTATGGTCACATATGTCCACGTGTGTCGTGAAGCATTTATAATTATGTTGGCCACCATAATTATAATTGCCTCCTTTCACACGTGTACATATTACCAAACACACATAGCTCGGCGGTTGATGTTTCTTAGATGGGTAGTTATTCTATCATCCGTTTCTGAACGGTGGAGGAGTGAGTGGTGAGTGTGAAGAATTCTTATTCCCATGGTTAACTTGTCTTGGGAAAGAATCTCATTTTTGAATGAAGATTGTTATTTTCATCATGTTTAACATGAGCATGGTTCACAACCTCTTGTTTCCAAAAATTTGTGCAGGTAACCTACCCGTCATTCAAAGGAGTTTGCTAGTAACAGATTTTTAACAGTGTGGGCTTCCGACAGGAACTTGGTGAATGTAGAGACAATTGCTGAACTTCAGCTTTTGTAGATGATGAATCAGTTCATTTGTGCTACGATTTATAAGCAACTGCTCCCAACATAACATGATTTCTCCTGAATTAAACATAGTTAGCTAGGCTATGTATAATTTAGGAACGATGATGTAATACTCGGTTTGGTCGTTATAACCCTTAGTGTGTTTAACAGATTCAACCCATGTCGTTCATAAAATGGCAATTTAAAGAAGAGAGAGTAGGATGCCGTGGGTGATAATAACTTGTTGATCATTAGATGGTGTAATAGGTGGGAATTATCATGGCGAGTCGTTTATCGCACCGAAAGTGGTCTTAAGCCCAAATGTTAGGGGTGTCATAGACTTTGTACAACATAGTACTATGTTTTCCAAGCTTTAAATGGTGTTCAAAGTGTTGTCATTGTAAAATGACCTCTCATACAATTCTTGCGAGGCGGCAATAAAATCGGTCAATGTTACGGTAGTAATCGGTGGGTAGTATAGCCAGGTACCATTTATGTGAGGGGTTCTAGAATACGTAGGTGAACCTTTCAGAGTGATAATAGTTCCACAATCTGCCTAGAATAGTTTTGTCAAATCCCTAATAGCGATATATCATTGCGAAGCGGTGGTGGGTGGAGTAGGGAATGTAATAGACTAAGGTTGTGACTATCGTGGAGATAGTACAAGATGGAGATTACATTAGATAGAGAGGTCTTTGTTGTGCCCTTTGTTGGTTTAGCAACATATGTCCCAGCGACTTCCTGTCATCTGTTCTGTTGTTGCTGTGGATTAGGGTGTGGGGTTTGGTTTTTATTATTATATCATCCCTGATGGTTTCCCATTTCCTTTTGTTATTGTTGTGGTGGTGGTTGCCGTTGTTGATACTTCGACCAACTCTTGGCTCGCAAAACCGGACCCATCCCATAATGTGTCATACGAATGACTTCGTGCATCGAGGTTAGCTTGGATGAGGTGACATTCTGTCAAATTTTTTGGGGAAAGTCTCTGGATGTACCTCACAGGTTTCTTGTATTCGCATTCGGTCATCGAGGGGCATACCATGCCAACTCGTAGAAGCGAGTGGTGTACCTGAGGACATCATCTCCTTCCATAGTTAAATCCTAGAATTCTTGTTCCATTGTCCGCAATTCAGGTCTCGAACAGTATTCTGTAATCATCAACCTTCGCGGTTTACCCCAAAAGATTAAGTGAGCAGCGTTAACTCCTACTTCTTGATCATAGGTGTGCCACCATCCTAGGGTACAACCCTGAAATGTGCAAGTGGCAAACTTAATTCTGTCGTCCTTGGGGCAAAATTTCACATTGAAATATGTGCTCTACTCCTTCGATTCCTTTGCACAGTCTTATTGTGCCTTCAGTTCTGTTAAAAGTGTGAGGATTTCATTCCAATAATTTCTTGTGGGTAAGATTATGAATTTCAGGTGCAGCATTTTCCTCTTCTTCGCCTTTAGCTGATTCAATTCCTTCCGGAGCATTGATTACCTTCATCTCTTATTTGGTGAGGGTTGTGGTTATGTCTTCAAAAATGGTCTGCTTGTGGATGGTTTGGGTACTCATTGTTTGTAGTGTAACTCCGTAAACACCACAGAAGTTATATCATGGTAAGGACTTTGGTGATAACTAAGGTCATGATGCTTATAAATGTATACCTATCCGGGATAATCTAAGATGATGTCTTGTAGTAGCATGATGAGTGCTCAAACACTCATCATTTTTGGTCAAATCTGAGCTGCAAAACATTTAAAAACACTCAAAAATGCATCAAAATACTGAAAATATCCCAAAATTGTGTTTTATATGTTTCAGATGCAAAAGGAGTGAAAACTGATGAAAAACGAACAAAGTTTGCAAAATTGGCAGTTTCAGTCCCTCAACTTTCAAAACTTGTCAAATTCAGTCCTTAGGCATTTGTTTTGTAAGAAAAGTCACCAAAGGTTCTTTTGAAATCACAAGTTGTCATAATTAGTCCTTTGGTGAAAAATTTCAAAAGTTTACAAATTTGGTCCCTGTACTTTCAGAAATTGGCAGATTTGGTCCCTGGTGGAATATTTTGGATGAAAAGTCAACATTGGTCCTTGGGAAGTCACAAGAAGTCAATATTAGTCCTTGGAATGAAAGTTTGAAGAAAATTACATTTTGGTCCTTCAAGTTTCAACATTTGGCAGTTTTAGTCCCTAAAGGACCAAAAGTGAAAAATTGCATTTACAATCCTTGGACTATTGATACTTGGCAGAATCTACCCTTGGGAATACTTTGGAAATTGGCAACATGGGTCCTTNAGCTTCTATTTAAGAAGCTTTAAGTTATCTAGCTCATTTTTCACCTTTGGTTCCCACACTTAGCTATTAATGTTATCTTTTTACGTTCAAGGATTCGGCATAATAGCCGGGACTTTGAATATTGAGGACAATATTCAATTCTAAGTGTGGGGGAGGGAATTCTGGCGAATTTGATCATATATTTTACTTCTAGTGCCCTAATTCCCCCATTTTGGCCAAAATTTTTTTAGTGTGAGTGCTTTGCACTAACACGACAAATGGTTATCAGTCCACCATGTCTAACACACATAAGGACTGGCTAATCCAGGAGCAAACGGCTCTTGGTAAAGATATCTCAAATCCGTTTATGGCTGACAATTTGCCGAAAATTGTATGGTATTCAACTCACCATATCTTTGATAGTGAAGAGTTGGCTAGCCCGCAAGGTTATGGCTTGTGTTAAAGGCAGTGGAAAACCATAATTGGTAATCAACTCACCAAGATGATGACTAAATTCCATCAAAGAGTTGGCTAGTCCACAATCAAACGGCTTCTGGTAAAGACAAATCAAATCCGTTGACAGCTTATGGTTTGCTCAAAATCATATGGTTATCAGTGTACCATAGTTCTTACTTGAACTGAAACATTTGGCTACTCTAGAAGTAATGGCTTTTGGTAAAGAGACTTCAAATCCATTAAATTTTCATAAAAGATTGCCAGGGACTAGCAATAGTTTAGTGTGGGGGATTGATGAGTGCTCAAACACTCATCATTTTTGGTCAAATCTGAGCTGCAAAACATTTAAAAACACTCAAAAATGCATCAAAATACTGAAAATATCCTAAAATTGTGTTTTATATGTTTCAGATGCAAAAGGAGTGAAAACTGATGAAAAACGAACAAAGTTTGCAAAATTGGCAGTTTCAGTCCCTCAACTTTCAAAACTTGTCAAATTCAGTCCTTAGGTATTTGTTTTGTAAGAAAAGTCACCAAAGGTCCTTCTAAAATCACAAGTTGTCATAATTAGTCCTTTGGTGAAAAATTTCAAAAGTTTACAAATTTGCTCCCTGTACTTTCAGAAATTGGTAGATTTGGTCCCTGGTGGAATATTTTGGATGAAATGTCAACATTGGTCCTTGGGAAGTCACAAGAAGTCAATATTAGTCCTTGGAATGAAAGTTTGAAGAAAATTACATTTTGGTCCCTCAAGTTTCAACATTTGGCATTTTTAGTCCCTGAAGGACCAAAAGTGAAAAATTGCATTTACAATCCATGGACTATTGATACTTGGCAGAATCTACCCTTGGGAATACTTTGGAAATTGGCAACATGGGTCTTTCAAAATTTCAGCATGTGCAAATTTGGTCCTTGGGCTTATATTAACTACAATCCAAACAAACCCTTTTATTAACCAACCTTTTACTAATAACCCAACTTAAAACCAAACCCACCCTTTACTCTAACCCACTA
The DNA here is from genome assembly GCA_014162995.1 of Artemisia annua. NCBI lineage: Eukaryota > Viridiplantae > Streptophyta > Magnoliopsida > Asterales > Asteraceae > Artemisia > Artemisia annua. The sequence goes on from LBNU01015479.1 coordinate 121,826, forward strand.
CTAAACCCAAAACATACACCCTGGCCCATTTCCCCTTCCCTGGCCCAAGCTTAAACAACCCAACACACCCCCTGATTAATAAAAACGGGGTCAAACCCCTGTTTGACCTTCTCCTCCCCTCCACCTCATCCCAACTTGCCTGCAACTCACTTCCACACTCCACCTCTGCTACCAACTCTGCACTATCCCACTCCTTGTTCCCCCCAACTCTCCAATACAGCCAAAACACATTAAATGCTCTTTCCCTGCTCCAAGTTACCAATAACTGCCAAATTGACTTTTTCCCGCCAAAATGGTTTAAAGGGCTAGGATTGATTCTAAGCCATCCAAGGGTCTATATTGAAGTGGGAACTGCTCAGAAACACTCCCTGGTCCTTATAAGTAAAGAAAAGAAGAAAGAGAAAAAAGGAGTTAACAAGTAGTAGTTGTAGTTTAGAATAGTTAAACGTTTTAGTGTAATTTTCCATTTAAGTTATTTTCTTTCCTTTCCAAGTGTAATTCTAGACTTTTGAATGTAATCTTAACCTACTTCAATCATTAATTTCATGTTTACAAAAGCTTTGCTCAGTTTCACTTAATTTTGCTCACAAATTCCATAGTGCTTAAATCTTGTTAAAAATAGTTGTTTATTGGTCTATAAGCTCATCTAAGCTTACTGGGAAGTTTTTCAGAACTTAGAATTCACTTAGATGACTGTTAGCTAATTAACTCAAAAATCACTAAAAATAGTAATTAAATAAAAAATCAGTTTCTAAGGAAGAAGAAGCAAAGGATCATGGTTGATTTTGGATTGCAATGGTATTATTGCCTCAGGGGAGGCATTAGGAAGTGTTTAAGGTTCTTGGTTCATTGTCCTGTCCATTGGGATCAATTGTAAGCTCATTTTCTAATTTTTGCATTTCACTGTGCTAGTACTCATTTACTGCTATTTCTTGTTCCTTTATGCTTATTTGTTGTTTATCAGTCATTATATAGCTTATAATATCATGCTTGTTAATTTGTTTACCTTGTGCTCATGTTTACTCACAAATGCCATTTTTAGCTCTATAAGTGATTCACAGGTGTTTGGTGGTTAAAATGGTAATTTTGTGTTTCAATTAGTTAATAGGATCATTATATGTGCTTCTGAATCAGTCTCCAAGCCTAAATCACCCATTTGCTTTGAAAAGCCTTAGCAGACACCATATAAAGGGGTGTTTGGTTTTGCTGTTTATTAGGTGATCAAGCTTGCCCTTGTTGTTGCTTTTAGTTTCTACCACTCTTAATAGGTCCATTTAGGTTATCTAAACTCTAAAAACCAGTGATCCTTTGTAAAAAAGTCAAAATCTCATCTTGATCCCACTTAATCATTCACTGTTAAAATTTACATTCCATAATCATGCTCATATGTTCATTAGCTGTAGTTAGAACTTAATTTCATCATTTAGCATCTTAATACAACATATTAAGTAGATTAGAAGTGATATAATCTCAAAAAAGTCAAACAATAGTTGTTTATAAAAAAGTCAAAACTGCATAGTTCCACAGTTTTACATAAATGGCAAGAATTTTCATGGCTTCATCTTTTAGTCATTTGGTCTGAATTTGTGGGAAAATCAAGTTTGGTTGCTGACCTTTGATGGGCTACTTTTAGATTATTTTTAGGAATTTTTCTAGTTGCTTAAATTCCAGCTTTTTATAGCTTGTCTGGCAAAAATCATCCCTGCACCAGGGGAGACTAGCTTTTGAGCCTCTTTCATTAGCTCATTAAAAGTTTACTAGTGAGCTTTAGCTTATGAATTGTGGTGTTTTAGATAGCCCTTCAGGCAATCTCTCTATTCTTGTGCTTATTGTGTTATTGTGAGCTTATTATGATTTCTTATTTTGCATCTCAAATCTGCCTCATCACACTTTGTGTACTGAGTGGTCAGTATGAAGGACCCACTTTCATAAGCTCATTGTGAGCTTGTAAGTGGGCCCCACCTTGTGTTACTGAGTTCTTTGAGAAGCTCATAAGCCCATGTGTCTAATTCCAGGCTTATTTCAGGCTTCTTAGCTTATTTAATAAGCTAGTAGTAGCCTTAAAGGTGGCCTGAAGACCTGTTTGGTCTGTTGGTTTTAGGATTTGCTTATTTCTTAGTTTTAGCTTATTCCTTTTTCTTTTCTCTTTTCTTTGGCTTTTCTTAAATTCATTTCAGTTTGTTCTAGCTTATTTTACCTTTAGTTCACAGTTGGTAGCTTGTTAGAAGCTTTTTCAGGTTCAAAGAATCATTTTTTGCTTATTTAGTGTAACTGTTGTGGAAAATAATATCCTCAGAGCTTATTATTGATTTCTAAAAAAAGTTTCTTTTTATTAAAGTTGCTTAAATATCAGTGTTAAGTGTTTTTGTAAAGTTAAAATTAAAAAGGAAAATAAAAAAAGAAAACTGCCAATAGTGGGGATTGAACTTGGGACCTGGTGGTTACAAAAGGCAAAATCACACCACAGGGGTGCACCATCTGCCCTATGCTCATCTTAGTGTTATTTTTTTCCATATTTATTTTTATACTAGTCCTTTTCATTTTAGCTTAACAAAGCTTAACAACTTATTTTTCTGCTTATTTATAAGCTTTTCACACTTTTTATAATTTTCCTAGCTTTCTTATACTACTAAGTATTTTTAGAAAAAGTTTTAGATTTATTACTTTTTATTTACTATTTATTATAATTTAAATTAGTTTAATTAGTATTTAAATAGTTTTTAATTAATAATAATTAATATAATAGTCAAATAAATTATTTTCTTTTTCCAATAATTTTCTTTTATCATTTGGATTCTGAAAATATAATTTTCACATCCGTGGGATTTATATTGGACAGAAGTCACTTTTTATTTCGTTCGTTTACGTAATTTTAATTTAAATGTACACATTTTAGGTTTTTAAACGTTTTAAGTAATTTGATTTCCAGTAATTGTTCTAATAGCTTGTTTAAGCTATTTTCTTTTACATTTCCTTAGTTTAATGATGCGCGTGGATTGCAACACGCACTACGTTTTACCTCTCGAGGGATCTCAAGAAGCTTGCAATCCCCACCAGGCAGTGTACCTGACCGATGTAGTATAGTGTAGTGGCAAGTACCGGGGGATTGATCGTTCTCTCGCAGGGAATAGTGTTCGTTAGGCTAAAGGCTACTCTAATCTAGGTCTAAGGGTGGAGGAAGACTCTTNGAGCCTCTTTCATTAGCTCATTAAAAGTTTACTAGTGAGCTTTAGCTTATGAATTGTGGTGTTTTAGATAGCCCTTCAGGCAATCTCTCTATTCTTGTGCTTATTGTGTTATTGTGAGCTTATTATGATTGCTTATTTTGCATCTCAAATCTGCCTCATCACACTTTGTGTACTGAGTGGTCAGTATGAAGGACCCACTTTCATAAGCTCATTGTGAGCTTGTAAGTGGGCCCCCCTTGTGTTTCGAGTTCTTTGAGAAGCTCATAAGCCCATGTGTCTAATTCCAGGCTTATTTCAGGCTTCTTAGCTTATTTGATAAGCTAGTAGTAGCCTTAAAGGTGGCCTAAAGACCTGTTTGGTCTGTTGGTTTTAGGATTTGCTTATTTCTTAGTTTTAGCTTATTCCTTTTTCTTTTCTCTTTTCTTTGGCTTTTCTTAAATTCATTTCAGTTTGTTCTAGCTTATTTTACCTTTCGTTCAAAGTTGGTAGCTTGTTAGAAGCTTTTTCAGGTTCAAAGAATCATTTTTTGCTTATTTAGTGTAACTGTTGTGGAAAATAAGATCCTCAGAGCTTATTATTGATTTCTAAAAATAGTTTCTTTTTATTAAAGTTGCTTAAATATCAGTGTTAAGTGTTTTTGTAAAGTTAAAATTAAAAAGAAAAATAAAAAAAGAAAACTGCAAAAGGCAAAATCACACCACAGGGGTGCACCATCTGCCCTATGCTCATCTTAGTGTTATTGTTTTCCTTATTTATTTTTATACTAGTCCTTTTCATTTTAGCTTAACAAAGCTTAACAGCTTATTTTTCTGCTTATTTATAAGCTTTTCACACTTTTTATAATTTTCCTAGCTTTCTTATACTACTAAAAGTTTTAGATTTATTACTTTTCATTTACTATTTATTATAATTTAAATTAGTTTAATTAGTATTTAAATAGTTTTTAATTAATAATAATTAATATAATAGTCAAATAAATTATTTTCTTTTTCCAATAATTTTCTTTTATCATTTGGATTCTGAAAATATAATTTTCACATCCGTGGGATTTATATTGGACAAAAGTCACTTTTTATTTCGTTCGTTTACGTAATTTTAATTTAAACGTACACGTTTTAGGTTTTTAAACGTTTTTAGTAATTTGATTTCCAGTAATTGTTCTAATAGCTTGTTTAAGCTATTTTATTTTACATTTCCTTAGTTTAATCATTTAAACCCTTTTTCGTTCAATATCACCCGATCACAAGTCGTTTTTGATACCATTCACACCTCGTCGGGACATAATGACCCGGGAAAACACTGTACTCCTTGGTTAGTTGGTTTTAGCCGTTTGACTTTGTTGACCAATATCCTTGGTTGATATTGTCTGACTTTTCAGAGCCAATCAAATTTTGGCGCCGCTGCCGGGGAGGTTGTGCGCGTATTCTAAAACGATTTGCAGATTAGTGATTCTGGATATTCATATCCTTTGTATATTACCACCTTTGTTCATATTTTCTTATTTTCACATAAAATCAAAACGAATCATAAAATTTTACCATTTCAGATTACTCAAGGATTACTTAATGTGATCCAAGAGGAAACGATTTGGACTTTCAAAACGATTACCAAAAACATTTTAAATAAGTTTTCAACAAACACAAAAAAAAAAAACCCCAAAAATATTTTTCCTTACCCTCTATCCGTTTGATTCTACCTTCTTATACCCCTCTCATGTATAATTCTTATGGCATCTCTTGGCTATACATGTTTTTATTGTAAAAGCCCGATTGAGAACGGCTATCGTTGTTTCCGGTGTATTTGTTAGAAGTGTGGAAATAATTGTAGTAACAGATTTTGTACTGTGTGCAATTTGTTCATAAATCCAAGTTCTCTTAATGATTCACCAAATCTCTCTGTCGACCCTCCTCAAACATCTTCGTTGAAACAACTTCATTGCGTTAGTTGTGGAGATCCGTTAGGAGATGGTTCACTTTGTGAACGGTGCAATTGCAAGGATTGTGGATTTAGCCATGAACTTTGTGCATGTTATATTTTGAGAACTGAACCTACATTCACTTCTGATTATGATCAAAACTTTTGTGAATATTCTCAAAACGATTTCAACCACCTTCCTCATAACCCATACGAGCAAGAACCATATCATTCAACCAATGATGCTTCGTATCAAAATACACTGAGTTTTTCTTGTGAGTATTGTGGAGGTCCTCATGACAGTTCTAATTGTCAAACTGGGAACCAGCTTTTCCATGAGCAAGTTCCTTGTAACGATTACGAATTTGGTTTCAACCAATATCCACATAACTCACCGAATCAGTTACAACAGTTCAACTGTTGTACATACTGTGGAGGTTTACATCTCAGCTCTGATTGCCAAAATAGTTACACACCTATCTTTGAGCACGAACCTTATGACAATTATGACACACGTCATTTTGATCAACCTCCATAGCCTTACCTTAGCCAATCGCCACCACAACCTTTTTCTCATGATTTCATACAAGACATACAAGAAATACAAGTGTTATTAAACACCTGTCATGATGAGCTTCTTGGTCATGAACAACATGAGAAATCCATGGAAGAATTGTTAGCTGAAGAACAGGCTGCTAAAATAAATTCCTAATATGCAATTGAAAAATCTATTAGGGAATCAATTGAAAAAGAAAAAGCAGCCTGATACGTTGCCGATCTAAGCAAGCCAGCTTGTAGAACCACGGATCGTTGTCCCAACGAGGGTTGAATATGGATCTCGTCACTCAAGACGTGAGCTATGTGTTTATGAATAGGTTTTAAAAGAAAGGTTTGGTTTTGTCTATACTACAACGACAAATTAAAGTAAAGGAAAGCGGTAAAACGACATTAATAAGAAAGCAAGTAAAGTTGCTATGAAATAAATGCGACTAAAGAAAGGAAATGAAAGCGATAAGTAAATAAGCGTAAATGAATTTTAAAAGGACAATGTGTTTGAAATTCCGAGGAATAAGTTTCGTTAAGCTTGAGGGTAAAAGGTTGCAACATTTATTTTCCTTCTCAGATTAGTTGTTGGATTAATCTTTTGAAAAGATATTAACATAAGACGAGTGAATATCGTTCAATAGATTCGTCTTCAATTATTACTCACATTGTCTAGTAACTTTCGTATTACTTATCACAAACGTTATAACGTCTTACTTAACCACAAACTCGAGTGACTAAGCAGACACGTTTAAAAACTACTCGAGCTCATATTAAAAATTAAGCGATTAAAAAATTAAAAGACTTGTAAACAATTTGAAGTAAATAAAAGGTAAGACTAAAAATGAAAAGACGAGAAGACTTTAATAAGTAAAAGACACCTAAAAAGATTTTAAAGAAAAGTCGACATCATAACGTTAGATTTAAGGAAATAAGAGCTCACTCGATAGAACGATGGAGGTAAAATAAAAAGCCTTAGCTCGACTTAAAGAAGAAGATTAAGAAAAGAACTTGAAAAGAAAAGGAAACACTATTCGCAAAAATGAGCCCTATTCGCTATTCAGTTTCTTATTCGCTATTCATCTCTTATTCGCAACTATACTATTCGCTAAAAAGTTCTTATTCGCTATTAAGTCCCTATTCGCTATTTTTATGCTTATTCGCAAAAGATGACCCATATTCGCTACTAAAGATCACTATTCGCTATTTTTAATAGATATTCGCTAAACCCTAAAGTTTTGAGAAAATTTATACGTATTTAATTCTGGACATGCAAAATAGAAGAAACTAAACTTTAACGTTACGAAAAGTTTTAAACTCAAAAGTGACTTAATGAAAACTTATTTAGACTCAATATTAAGCAAACCAAAAACTCCAAATAAGCTATATTAATCTAGTTTAAACAAAATAAGCTTTTTGTATTTCTAGGGCTTGTAACTCAAAAACTAGTTTAGACTCAAAATAAAGATTAAAAGCTAAAGAGAATGATTAGAAAACTTGTAAATAAGCTAACTCAACACGAAAACAACAAGCTTTTACAAGCTACAAGATCCAAATAAGCTCAAGTCATCTTAAAAAGGCACGAGAATTTCTTCCATGCAAAGGTGGTGCAAGACTTATGAGAGCTTATCATGAATCAAGATAGAAGTAAAGAACTTGAAATAAGATGAAAAGAAATAAAGGAAAGATTGAAATAAGCTAAGTAATAAGCAAGTAAAAAGATTAAAACATGAATTCAAAAGCTTCATTAAAGAAAGATTACACTAAGACAATAAAATAAAACTACACTACTCCTAAGAGGTCCAACCCTCTAAAATCTAACCTATCTCACCAAAAACTAACCAACTTTCTAAATGAGGTGGTGATGTAAATTTATAGGCCAAGGCTTAGAAAGTTTAGGCAATATTGCATCTTAAGCCCTTGAACCTTTACAATTCATGATATAGCACTAAAACTATGTTACAAACTACTAAACGTTCTTAAACATTAAACGTAACACTAATGTAATCTTGAATCAACCTCCACAGCCTTACCTTAGCCAATCGCCACCACAACCTTTTTCTCATGATTTCATACAAGACATACAAGAAATACAAGTGTTATTAAACACCTGTCATGATGAGCTTCTTCGTCATGAACAACATGAGAAATCCATGGAAGAATTGTTAGCTGAAGAACAGGCTGCTAAAATAAATTCCTAATATGCAATTGAAAAATCTATTAGGGAATCAATTGAAAAAGAAAAAGCAGCCAGATCTAGCTCTCAATTCCGTTTCATTCCTGATGACAGTGATGATGAAGATACACTTGATATTCTTCAATTTTATAAAGATTCATCAAGTTCATCGGATGAGATACCATCAGTTGAGATTCCATCTCATTCTACTGTTATCACACCCGAGGTTCCCACTCACTCTCTAAACATGGGGGACGAACATCTTGACACTGTTACTGAAAAGGAATCGGACGAATTCATAAAGTTTAGTGTTGAGAACCTTGTCCCACTCCCAAGAGAGTCACAGGGAATTCTTGGTCATGTGTGTGATATTCCTCCTCCTCTTATCTTCCCGAATGATAGTGTTGAGATGTTCTCCGATTCTACTGATGACGATTCGTTATCTTGTGGAGACATCAGTTATGTGGAAGAGTTACCTTCTGAGCTAGTCAGCTTAGAAGAAGAGAATGATGAGATTGATAATGAAATCAAAGATGAAGCTCTTCGTGCTACATTATTTAATGTCAGTCTCCTCATTTCTAAAATCGAGACTTTCAATATGAAACCCATTTCATCTCCTATCCCCATTAAGGATAGCGACATTCTTTCCAACGATCCTATGCCGGAATTTGAAGCCTTCAGTTTTGATCATATGGGAGAGAAGATTAGTGGCAGTACCACTTCTCATTCTCATAACTCTCTCCCCGAGTATGATTCATTCACCTTTGAGGAGTTCCCCTGTGAACTCACTCATATCATATCTCCGCCGGAGTATGATAATTTCTACTTCGATCTAGACACACCCGGGATATGTCTTGATCACATGAGCTTAAATGATGAGATTCATGATGATGAATCTATGAATTCCCCTGAGGATGATGATGAGTTAGTCATGATGTTTATCATGACTTTCTTTCTCTTTTTCACCTATCCCGTGACTTCTCCTGTTCTTCACTCCTTCGGGAATGAAGACACTATTTTTGACCCCGGCATTTCCATTTACCATTCTAGGTAAAGCCGGGTATTTATGTCATCGGTGTGGAACTTTCACGTGCTTCAAATGTTTGTCCAAACATCTTGAATGAAAGCCCGATGGAGATTATCTCTTCCACATGATACTTCCCCATGAACAAATGAATTCGGGGTCGAGTCAAGCTAGCGACTCGGTAAACAAAAACAGTAGCATGCATATGGGTTTTCACCCTAAGTGTGGGGGTGTTTCCCCTGCTATTGTTGGCATGTAAATATATATATAAA
>LBNU01015479.1:140088-167705 GCA_014162995.1 Artemisia annua
AAAGGTTGTGACATACAATTGTTTACCATATTACATACTCCCTCCGTCCCTAAATAAGTGTCTACTTTTGACTTTTGAAGTCTTACTTATTCAACTTTGACCTTAAATATTCTTGTTTATTTTAAATAGTACTTAATGCAAAATATATGAATAAATTGAGTTTTATGTGTATTTTAATTTGGTATAATTTTTATCAAGTATTATATAACATAAATAAAAATATTTAAGGTCAAAGATGAACAAAAAAGACTTCAAAAGTGGACATTTATTTAAGGACGGAGGGAGTATTACGTATGTCAAGATGCACCACACAAGGTTTGAACCACATATTATTAAGTTTCTCATTTGTAAAATTGATGACCCAACAAATGCAAGTAAATCTTATATGATTTGTAGAATTATTGTGAAAATATACTACTTATAAAGCAAATTTGACTTTTTTTGAAACTTGAAAATGCATAAAAAAGACTAAAAAGATTTGCCTAATCTACCCCTTAATACTTTAAAACAGAAACAAAAAAAAACGAAAACTTACAGCTAATGGAATGGTGCCCGACCACAAAACGGGTCAAAATAACCCAGGTTTCTAAAACTGGGTTAACTGGTTAGAGCCGCCGGGTTTTGAGTGACCCGGGTTAACCCAGGTTTTGAAACCCGTCCGAGTTTGGTTTTTTTCAAAAAGTTTTTACAAAAATTGGGTTGACCCGGTTTGACTCGGCGGTCGAACCGATCGGAAAAAGATAAATAAATGGAAAACCGGGTTGACCCGGTGGTCGAACAGGTGTCCGGTGACTCGATTGGGTCGATTAAAAACCCGGTTTTTAAACCATTGATTACAGCCTTTCAAAAATAAAATGGAAACTAATAAATGAATAATTATAAGCACATGTTTTAAAAATGAAAACTTAGACAAACAAGGTTTTACAAGTATCCGAAAATCACTAACACATACATATTTAATAGTTTACAAATAATCATCATAATCTTTAATATATAAACACCATAATAAAGATGTAGTCAACTCTTTTTTAGTGTGTAGTCAAAAAACAAGGGACTTACGTACAAACTAAAGACACTTACGTACAAAAATATGGACGTACATACAAAAATGTAAAGACGGACGTACGTAAAAAACGGGACGGACTTACATACAGAAACGTACATACAAAGAAAGCGACTTATAAATGTAAAGCGACGACAAAAATTAGCTTATAGTGTCATGTCAAAAAACAAGCCAAAATTGAGATGTTTTATGTAACGAATAACATACATTGTTAGTTATATCATACGGTAATTGATGTGATATTTTATTTTCAGCTTCACTATAAATGTTTTATTTTTTATTTGATACATTTTAAGAACTTTTCTTTAAGTTGATTATCGTATGTTAAAATCTTTTTCATTATTTTACGTTTTATGTATAAACGTGACACGAAACACTTAGCCATAATATCACAAGTATAACTGTTTGCCACTAGAAAATCCCGTTGCTATGCACGGGTACTCGTCTAGTACATCATTACAGGCTTAATTAATTATATTTAAACTTCTCAACACCAAACATTTTTTGCAAATGAAGTCATAGTGTATTTAAAGTTTCATCTAAATGGATTAATAATCGATCAAAGCCATTAGGAAAAATATGTTTTCAAAGTTTATAGAAAAAATTACACGGATGGTCCTTGTGGTTTACACAGAATGCATGTTTAGTCCCTATTTCATTTTAATTACACCAGTCGTCCCTATTTTGTGAAACCTTGCACATTTTAGTCCCTAATTTGGATGGGCCGTTAGTTTGGCCGTTAAGTTATTTGCACCGTTAGTCCTCCGTTAATATTTTTTGCACCGTTAGTCCTCATTTTCTAAAAAAGTCTTCATTTTTTGCACCGTTGGTCCCTCCGTTAATATTTTGCACCGTGGTCAATCTTTTTACGTTTTCGTCCATTTTTTAACGTTCTCGTCCGTTTTTTTAAACATTGTTCGTCGCATTTTTTACGTTTTTGTCCTTTTTTACCGTTTCTCCATTTTTACGTTCTCGACCGTTTTTTTTTTTTCTTTTTTTTATGTTTTCGTCATTTTTTACCCGTTTCGTGCTATTTTTTTACGTTCTCCGTCTGTTTTTTTACCGTTTTTCGTTCATTTTTTTTAACGTTTTCGTCGCACTTTTTTAAATTTTTTGTCCCCATCTTTTTACATTTTCCGTCCATTTTTTACGTTTTCGTCTGTTTTTCTTATGTTTTTTACGGTTTTTGCTTTTTTACGTTTTCGCCTATTTTTTTGTATTGAGTAAGTATACTAAAGAAAATTTTGACAATTTGATAAAAGTGTCCGTGTTGATTTTAAATCACTGATTTTAACCCGCCTTTCTGGTGCTGAATCATCCAAAAAGTGTAAAATACGAAAGTTGTCCGAAATAATACTTTACATCAAGACTCCGCGAGATTTTTTAACTAGAAAATGCAAAACAAGGGATGTTTACTAACCCAGAACTTAGCCATTTTTTTACCAAGACTCGCGAGTTTTAGTAAGTAAACATCCCCCTTGTTTTACATTTTCGTGGTAAAATCTCTTGTGTCCTGGATGTAAACTATTATTCCGGATAAGCTTTCGTGGTTTTAGCACCTTTTGATGAGTTCAGAGCCAGAAAGGGTCAAAATCGTGATTTAAAATCAACACAGACACATTTTTATCAAATGTCAAATTTCTTTTAGTAATACTTACTAAAACAAAAAATAGGGAACGTAAAAAAAAAAAATATATATATATACTATATAGTTAATGATATATATAAAAAGAAAACCGATAAAATCATAAAAAACAGGAAAACATAAGAAATTACAAAAATGTAAAAAAGATTGACAAAAAACTAAAATGGGATGAAAACGTAAAAAAATGGAGCTAGAACGTAAAAAAATGGACGAAAACGTTAAAAAACAGACGAAAACGTAAAAAAACGGATGAAAACATAAAAAACAGACGAGAACGTAAAAAAATAGACTAAAACGTAAAAAGATTGAGAAAAATGTAAAAAATGGACGAAAACGTAAAAAAACGGACGAGAACGTAAAAAATGGACGAAAACGTAAAAAGATGGACAAAACGTAAAAAAATGGACGAAAACGTTAAAAAAAGGACGAGAACGTTAAAAAATGGACGGAAACGTAAAAAGATTGACAACGGTGCAAAATATTAACGTAGGGACCAACGGTGCAAAAAATGAAGACTTTTTTAGAAAATGAGGACTAACGGTGCAAAAAATATTAACGGAGGACTAACGGTGCAAATAACTTAACGGCCAAACTAACGGCCCATCCAAATTAGGGACTAAAATGTGCAAGGTTTCACAAAATAGGGACGACTGGTGTAATTAAAATGAAATAGGGACTAAACATGCAATCTGTGTAAACCACAAGGACCATCCGTGTAATTTTTTCAAGTTTATATGATCTTTACCTATGGAGGCAAAAGTGTATTAAAATTGATTCTATGATCTAAGAGACAATAACATGAGAAAGACATTTGTTTTTCTAAAGGAAGTCTTCTAACAAACATTAATATTTGTTCCTTAATCATCCATTAAAATACTGATGCAATAGCAACAAAAAAGAACAATAAGCACCCCATATAACAAATTGTAGCATTCAAAGTAAAAAGGTCTAAGGTCATGCTATAAGATGTTGAGAACCTTAATGTTAGTTAAATATGGCCAACATTAGTAGGAGCAAAATATGTATATACTCGTATACACATTCAATTAACATATTCAAGGGTGTTGTTGTATGTTCATACTAGCTTATTGACCCATATACACCGGGTTGTTTTTAAAGAAATAATGAAATGAGATGATACGAAACCTGATAACATAAACATGTTCGAGAAAAAAATGAGATAATGTGTAACACCCCCAAAATTCGGGTCTAGCGGAAGCATACTTGCATTGGGGTGCTACGAAATCGGTATCACAACTCAAGGAACAAAGAATGGTTTTTATTTCATTTATTTGGAATAAAAACTGTTATGTAAAGCATAAAGTTTACATGATATAAAATAGTGCGGAAATAGGCCCATAAAATAATTAAAGCGGTCCCAAACGTTCATCAGAGTCGCCTATGACCACGCCCCTTGCCAAGCGCCTTCAGATAGTGAGCTATCGCCTTAAACCTGAGAATACACGCTAAAGGTCAGCTTACGCTGGTGAGTTCATAGAGTTTAAGTTATAAAAGCAATTGTGGACCTGAAGAGTTTAAGTGCTATGTGTGACTAGTGGCAGGTATAGACATCACAATCTCAATCTCAATCTCAATCTCAATCAATAGTTTATCATCTTAGAAAAGATGAATCAACGGTCACTAGCCAGGTTACAACAAGGAACCACCCGTTACTGCCCCGGATCTAGGCCGCAGCAGAGTCTATTCCAAACTAGGGTCAAAGCGCCCTAGCTCTAGGTCAACTCTACTTCCGTCTAACCTTATCTAGCCAACACATGTAGCAAAACCAAGTAGTAGCAGGTCCAAGAAAAATGGTTTGAGCTAGGAAGCTCTCATATATAAACCAGGTAAACACGTAACGCATTCGAATATCCAAATCAAGTATATCGGTAAATCAATCAATCAATCACTCAATCAAATCTTAATCAATCAAATCTTAATCAAACCGTTCACGTAATCAGATAGCAATCATTTAGTTTAGTTAAAAGAGCATGTATTCTCCCCCAAAAATAGTTATGAAAACTTGTTTAAAAGAAAGGGGGCTATGAACTCACCTTAGCCACAGCAATGCAAAGATCATGACCGACACAACTTGGCATCTAGAGCTAATCACAACGATATCCAAAAGATGGGCACGACGGCACCAAGTAGTACGAACACGAGGGTACATCCTAATACGCATACGATTATCTCAAAATATAGTTCGTACAATAATAAAGTTTATAAAAGACGATGTGTCATAGTTTTCGTGGATTACTCAAATCATTACTTATAAAAGTTTAGTATCAATGTTTCGTAAGAAAGCTTTATGTTTCGTGTGGTGTGGTAAGAAGACGTAGACTCAACATACAACTCACGCCAAATGAACAAGACATCGACATGCAACTCACGCCAAAGAATAATAAACGTCGACATACAACTCACGCCAAATGAACAAGACATCGACATAATTGATAGATATTAACTAAAACTCAAGTTAATCGAAGAAAATCTAGAAAATGACGACTACTAACTCTTTAATATAAAATAGGTCAATCGATAAGTTTCGGTATTTACCCCATAAGCCCAAATAGTTTAAAAATAATTCAATATGTTTTATAAGGAAATCGCAAGTTAATAATTCTAATACGAAAGGGTTTAAGAATAAAATAGAACTATTTATTTTAACTTCTTTGTCGGGTTTTATAAAAGAAGTCTTAAAAAGATTGGAAATAAAAATGTAAGTTTGGAAATAAAATGTAAGTTTAGAAAGTTATATAAATTTCGGCATGGCGCGTCCATTTATGTAACCTTTCCAAGTCAATAGACTTTAAATAACTTCAATTCTCTAAAACAATATTTCCCGACTATTTATTGGAAAACTAATAAAGAGTATTCATTGTTTATTAGACACTATTTACTTATTGTGTATTCGTTGCGAATCAAATATATTAAATTCGTTACGAGTCTAATATATTGTATTCGTTTCAAGTCCAATAAGTCCGTATTGTCCAATGTCCAATGTCCAATACTTACCGATATAAGTCAAATAAAAGTCCGTTATATGTCCGTATCATCCAATATTCCAAGTCAAGTATCTTTAGTTTTCATCCGATGTCCATTATATTTAATCCCTTATGTCTTAATTATATAAGTTTCAATCAAAATAATTAATCCAATGTCAAGTACCAAGTCCCAAGGAATTATCCGAAACTTACCATGAGCACAAGTCAAACCAATAAACCATGTCAATCATAGATTAATAGCAATATAGACACCTTTATTCACTTATCATATGTAGGAGTACTCATTAAACTAGTGAGCTTTGACACCTGTTTGAACTCAAATGCACCCTAGTTGTTACCTGGAAATCACAAACATATAATACCTCTACGTGTCCTTATTTACCAAACGCTAACACACACCAGAAGTAAACCAAAATATCAACCGAGAGCACAACCAACAAATAACCAATCTCAAACTCATAACTCGTCACCAACATATAGATCGAAAACCAAAACTGAACCCGTGACTATTAAATATCTCGACCCAAAAACAAAACCCACTCGACAACAATAACACTCACATCAAGAACCACAACAGCAACAACAATTAGTTCCTTATTCGAGAAGAAATAAAAATGATAAACAGACACATCCTTACAGGTTTACTATTTCCGCGACACAACAAATAAGCCCAAGCACAAAGACCAGATTTAATGCCGAGACCAAACAGGGTCTTGACCCTTTACCGAATACACAAACAAACACCCTTTTTAACCATTTTCTTACCACACGAATCCATTTCAAAATACCAACAGTACTAGTTTTAATCTGTAGTTTAATNTGTTAGCATTTAAATTTTATAGAAAAAGTGATGGTCGGTCTCATATGTAATATAGTGTGTCGTGTAGGTAGAATTAGTCATTGGGCCTTGGACTAGTTAAGCTAATATGTTATAAGTTAAGATTTAAGTATAAAACCAAGTCCAAGCCCAAGCCCATCAAAGCCTTTAGGGCATCCACGAATTGTACTATATATACACCTCAAACTCTCATTTGAGGTGTGTGCTTGTATGTGTTTTATGTGTGTTTTTCTCTAATGAAAGTTCTATTCCATACGCCTCATATTATACATCAAGTCACCATCTTTCTCATCTCTTTTCTACATATTATACGTGATCTAGTTTGATAAAGTTGGGATATTTACGTGTTAACAGGAATAGTGGCCGGAGATGAAGGGGGTGGGTGTGGGTGTTGTCGGCTGAGAGAAGTAGCAGGGAAACAAAAACCCTAAGTGTTATAAACACTTTGTATTTATAGGTGGAGTGGTTAAGAGATGAGGACTACTAGCAAACCCTAGCGCGCCCTCAGGGACCAATACTGTTATTTATCAAATCTTTCACGAAACAAGTTTCAGGGCTCATTTAAACGAGTAAACGAGGGATTCATGACACGGGAATAGCATCAACGTGCTCAGAATAATATTTCCGATAAAAATGAATATAAATACTCATAGTTTCTCACAAACAATACCAAACTCAAAATAAATGATCTTTTCTCAAAGTAGAACTTGGGCGGAATTTTGCGGGTTGTCACATAATGCGTCAATTATTCGATAAGCAATTGAGTTTGTTACAATTAAACTAATAAACGTCCAAGTGTTGGGGTCTCCAAAATTGATTGTCTTGAATAGAAAATGATTTGTGTGAGCGCTAATCAATTTAATACCCAATGTCTATGTCGTGCATACCTAATATTCCATAGAAAATGTAAGTAAAAGCATAAAAGTGACGTGTTTATTTTACATACCTCTTGAAGTTTGATCATAGACCTTGAAGTACTTTTTTGTAGATGATGTTTGTTGTAGTTTTAGAGACATTCCCATCCTCATCACAAATGACAACCTTCAAACCTCTTTTGCTTTTTACTCTTGAAACAACAACGTATAGTTTCCATGTGTGAAAACAGGATGTGGCACGTACAAACCACGTTAACAATATATGCTTCCTGTTAACTCTTATATTCCTATTATTCCATAGTTAGAATAGTTACCTCTAACTCATTATAAGAGCATATCAACGCAAACCAACCATTTCGTGTAACTTAAAGCTTATTTAGTTTCAGTTAACATTTAATTTACTAAGAGGTTTTGAAATTCTTTTACTTCAATATTAGCTATGACATAGTATTCTCTTAAATTTGCCAAGGTATAAATTTCTAATCTATAAAAAAAAATGAAATGACCCATTTGATATGTCATTTTCCCCAAATTATGTAGTTAGTAAGAGAGATAAATAGTAACAGCATTACTAACGCAGTTGCTACAGCCTTTTCCATGGTTGTGGTAAATGTTTTTAGATCGTGTGATCTCCTTTTGTTCCTTTAATATTTTCTGGATATCTAAATTAAATTGCTTAACTGAGGATGTGCGTTCTAAAGTAAAGTTGCTTTAGTTTTGTGACATGTTCAATTTCTTCATACCAGTTAGTATCATTTTCAGTGTCTTATAAAATTAGAACCTCATTTTATTATCAACCATGATAATAAATAGTACGATATAAGCTATCATGACAAAACACAATGTTTAATGTATAGATATAAATCAACACTAATATGCTTGTCTCATGGTATTGATCTTAGGTTCACAACATATTTACCAAGAGCAAAGCACTTGCTATGATTTAGTGAGAAATAAAAGACCATCAAATGTGTGTGCCACTTCTGCAAAGATCAAACGGGTGCTATCAGTCGGTCGCATAGAAAGATACGCAAGAACAATTAGAGGAGGAACATGTTGCAGAGAACAGTTTGCAGGTGTAATTACCGAACCCATCTTCAGAAGACCCTTGAAATATACCAGATTATTATGTTTGGCCTGCTAACCAATTTCTTTAGAAAGTCTTTCTTGTATATCAGAAACAATGGTATATTGATTATTATCATTAACATGCAGTAACAAAAGAGGTAACCGTTGTTTGATCCAAATTCTTGTCTTTATCAATGAGTTTGTGAAGAAACATTGCTGCAGGGTCCCCTTTCTTCTCACTGCATAGCTTTCTTACCAAAGTGTTCACAGTACGAACCAAAAGCTTTTTCTCTAATCAATTTATAACCTTCATGGCAGATATCAATACCTCCCCATTTTATTGATTCCAGCGGAAAGGCTTCCAAGGCACGTTCCTTACATAAGGTTCCAGCCACGTCAATGTGCCTATAGTCACAAAGTTACTCGTTAGCATATAATGTTAAATCACACATGGTTATCTGTATATTATCGGGGTAAAAATTCAGATATATAGCCGTTACAGGAGAACACATAATTACCATAAGAGAAAACTTAATCAAGCTAAACCTCATTACTCGTCTAATATACCTCATGAAGAAGGAACCCTACCATCTATTCTGAGAACTAATTTTGACGTTTTGACGGCTCTTATAATTGCTTACAGTACTATACTTAGAACTAAGTTTATCAAAAACTATTTACTGCGCATTTTATTTCGATATAAACTATTAAGCAGACACGTAATTACTTAAGCGAAAGAATAAGTACGTAGGCAAAAAATAGAAATAATAAGTATTCCCAAACACCCTCTTATTTCTTATAGACTGGAGTGCAGAAGTGGTGAATGAGGAAATAAGGTCATCATCTTTCTGGAACTTCAGTTAATGGAGTTTTCAGATAAAGAACAGTTAAAAGCAATCCACCCATGACCAATCTGATAATACCCATGTATTTTTTAGTTCTTCAAATGGAAAAATGCATATACTATATACTGATAACAAAAGGTTTTAGCAAAACAACCTATAACAGACATTGACCTTGATACGACCCTAAACCCATAAACATTCTTTGTCCGTTGTGAATATAAATGGGATTTATCATTTATCATTTATGTAGTGCAAACAACAATGTAAGAGTTTGTATGTAGTCAAAATAACTTTTGAGCATCTTTTCAACCCCATAAACCCATTCGACCCATTTCAATTTTAGCCAAGTTAATTTTAACCCATCATTTCTGGCAAGATGAGGTTGTAATTATCGGGTTACGCAACAAAAATTAATTACCTACTTACAACATATTCATTAGTTGGCCCCTCTTCCAATCTGCGATAAAAAAAACATGTATTAAATATGCAAATTATCCTATGTATTAAAATTATTCTTGGTTGAAAAACATATTCGGCATTACCACATATATCTTAAAATCATCTCCATATGATATTTTTTGGGGCTTATAATGGTTGATTACCCCGAATGGGCAGGCTCCCGAGCTATGCAAAAAGGGTTAAGGATCATTTGCTGATAAAAAACTTCTTTTTTTAATAGAAAATTTAAGTTTAGCATCTTACGGGTCAAATTGTTAAGGTAATGAATGATAAACAATGTTGTTTGCGGCAGAGTAGTTTCATTTTCCTGGCCACCTGCAAATTGACAATGTATAAACATAAAGGGGTTGAAACTTAGTGTCATTACTTTTATTATGTGTCCATAAGTATTGTGGTAAATGAAGCATATCCACATAAATTACAGCCTAAAAAATAAGAGGAGGTGCACTTTGGACAACAACCCTATTGTCGTCTATTCTAATAAGACCACACAACCTCCTATAAGGAGTTATTCTAATAAGTAATACCAAACAGCCCTTATCAGCCCCTATCAGCAGTTTTAATAAGAACTCCCAAACAACCTGTAAAAATTGTTATTCAAATAAGAAAGTCCAAACAACCCCTTTAAGTAGTTAAATAATATATCCCAAACATCCCCTAAAGTTGGTTAAACTAATAAGCAGTCCCAAACTGCCCCGATAAGCACAAATCATGTGGTTAACTTAACCTTTAGTTCATGAAAGATAATATTAAGCATGAAGACGTGCTGACTTGCAGACTTAATATTAAAGATGTAAGATTTGTAGGTTATTAAAATTTAAATCGTTAACCCAAACCAACAACTGATATTCACATAAAACATTTTAAACACCCGTTTTATATCAGCACTAACCACACAACCTTTTAATGACCCATTATTAATTAGTTACCTTGATGACAAATTTGATATAGCGTGTCGAGGTGACGCTGCTGTATAACTTAAGGCACACTTTACATTATAAAAAATATTTATATACAAATAATACTCATATATAATTTCATATCAGTTTGTAACCATATTGTAGACATCAACTATTTATATTAATGTAAATTTGGATCAACACGATAAGTAAGAATACAAAACTTAAATCAAACCTGAAATGGAATTAAGGATTATGTGGGACACATTAGGACCACAAAAGCCAACACAGCTGGATATCCAACATTGGGCAGGAAATCTCAAAATGAGTTGGACTAATCCTAAACTTTTATTGCTTATAGGGTAAAAGAGGCTCAGTTAGTTAGTATATGTAAGATAAATATGTAGATATTTAGACGAAAAGCACCCATTAGTAAATTCAAAGGATAAGAAGTAGCCTGAAATTTAATTTACCATTTTGCAAAGTTAAAACTTACTTTATCATCATTTTTAACATATTTAAAAGAAATAATAAAGTATAGAAATGAACCTAAGAGTATAAAAGAGTTCCCATTCTAAGAAAGATTACCATATTTGAGGCCCATTGTTGAGATTTAAGGTAACTGGACTCTTACACTCTTTTCGACTCCTACACCTTTTCGACTTCTCCATCTATTGCTATGATTTGCTTAACTTCAAAATTCTGCAAGAGTGCAAATATTTCTGTTAATGTAAATTAATCGAATACAATATTCACACACCAGTTTTGGCAGGAAAAGGCTTTTAGGCACAGACAAAAACATTTATTTTTGGAACGGGTCAAATTGGGTGTATCTACATGGCAAATAAATGATATACCTCAAAATGGGTACATTAGGTAACGATAAAAACATTCATTTTTAGAACGGATCAAATAGGGTAGCTATGGTAACGGGTCTAAATGGGTGCTTTTCTGGTATGGAGAATTTAGGATGCCAATACAACCACCCCCGTAATAGAGAATTTTGGATGCCAATACAAAAACTTTATTTTAACCCTACAAAAAGCTGAAAACTCTATCTTAAGATATGTTTGGATAATTTAATTGTGTTTTGATGGTACAATAACCCAATAAGCACCTAACTAACCACTTGTTAAGTGAATAATATGTAACTTATAAAAGCTGAATTTGACACATTTAACCCACCATCGCATTCAAATGATCATATAAGCACTTTCCATAAAAGAAAATACATTAATCAGAAAGACAACTTAAATGGACATAATCAATGAAACTAATGGAAGAAGAGAATGTGGAATTTTTATATATTGACCTGCTTGTTGGTTGTGTTTAAGGACAAGCATTCAATAACTGATTATGGTTTTCTATTATTAGTAACAATATCATCTCAAAGTTCATGCTATTCATATAATGAGATACTCATGGACCAAAGACTATCAAACCAAAGTACCTCATACCCTTTACAGGTGGTCAAAAGAGTAGATTAGGAGTCAATCGGTGCAAGAACCAAACAGCATTTTCTTGTCTTCTTCGGGCTTGATAATGATATGATATATAATAGCATTCACCTATAACAAAATATAGAATGTTATGTGCTAACTACTATGTAAATTAAGCAATAAAAAAAATCTCATTTGTATTACTACATTAAATAGTATGAAGTTGTGCACCATATCGTTACCATTTCTTAAAATACGGTCAATATAACTAATACTCACTTTCGCAGGCTGCTCCAATACTGCAAAAATCATCAAATAAACATGTAAATCAAATTAATAAAATAAAATATTATGAAAAAAGCCGCAATCTTTGGATCACATGGGGGTGTTTGGGAGTGCTTACCAAAACTGTTACTTGCTCATTGCTTTAAATAATTAACTTAGAATAAGCAGTTTTAATTATTGTAACCTCAAACAGTTTATTTAGAATAGTCCATTTAAACGTAATAAACAGATAAATAGTTTTAACCTCGGTGCTCATTAATCGAAAAGTTCAATGATGAGTAGTATACCTATCACATGACCGACAATAAATTCTCCAATTACAACCAAAAAACACAAACCCAATCAACCATAATCGAAACCAACGACCAAATATCGTTTTTAGCACTGAAACACCATGAAAACCGGCAAAAATTACCAAAACCACTGTATTCCAAACCGCTCGGATCCAAAGATAAAAAAAATAATAATAATAAATCACCACCAAAACGCTAAGTATAAAAATTAAAACTGGGGATTAAAAGTATACCAGATAATAAGCAGCATAGTTAATTCCAATCTCTAATTCGAACACCTAATTAAAAAAACACACAATAAACCATTAGTAACTCATAATCAATTTGAAAAGACATACCCTGTTATTCGAGATTTTAGGAGGATTAAGAAGATCATATGTTAAGCATTAGTATCTCATAATCCTGAATGCTATTACAGAAGAACTGAATCGGTGGAATTATTTTTGGATATCATTTTATGGCATTAACTCAAAACGTAAGGTTTGAATCAAGAATAATAGGTGGAATTATTTTTGGTATCACTAATGGTATTAAATCAAGAAAAATGATATAATGAAAACGGATTGAATGAAAAGTTTCTTGAAGTTGACTTTGTAATTGGTTTGAAGAAAAAAAATTGCTTTGTGTAGTTGTACATTTCTCGTAGTCCACATCAGAATATTAAAACGATTTTTAATGCTCCGCGCTTAGGAGGACTTGTACAAAACTATCGTTTATTAGATACTAGCTTATAGACCCGTGAAATTCACGGGATTTTAGAGGGCTTTTTATATAGTAATAGTAATAGTAATAGTAATAGTAATAGTAATAGTAATAATAATAATAATAATAATAATAATAATAATAATAATAATAATAATAATAATAATAATAATAATAATAATAATAATAATAAGTAAAAACAACAAACATAAACGTTATGAAATTTTCTTGTAACAGAATAATAAGTTATAAGTGACTGATAATATAAAATACAATGCTTGTAAATATATGTGTAATAAATGTTCATTGCCTCATGATCTCCAATATGTTTGTCTTCATAAGCAAATGTATGTAGTGACCATTATAATACTTCAACAAAAGGTCTATTACATGAACACCTAATAAGTTTAAAAAATATGTAAGTGAAAGAAGCTACATGTGTGAATAAAGTAAGAAACAACAACGAATGTAAACATGTTCTATTATTTTTTAAAGGGAATAATAAGTAATAAGTCAATGATTTAATAAATAATTCGGTTTGTAACTATTAAAATAAACGTGCATGTAACGTCTTCTCCAACTTTGATAGTATTGAAGAGTAAAGGAATGCAGTGAATGTCAAATATTTCAGTGATCAATACTAATTCTGTGGACACCTAAAAAATAAAACGATAAAACAAAAGTATAACTAAAAGAAAGTTGTTGATAAGAGTATATGTAAATTTAAAAATTGTATAAAACATGTCATTTTTATATTGTACACATATTATAGACTCATGGAATCACAAGCATCTTGAAAGAAATTATTCATTAAAAAGTTACGTGTTTAAATAAATTAACAATTAGAACGAACGTAAATAGGTTTCATTATTTCTTCAAAGAAATAATTAGTTTTTGTGTCAATGATACGATAAACAATTTGTTTTGTAACTATTAAGAAAATAAACGTGCATGTATTGTCTTCTCCAGCGGGTAGATCAAAAGGATATATTCATTAAGAGGTTTTGTGGGTAGATAAATAAACAAACAACAAAGAACGTAAATAGATAACATTGTTTTATAAAGGGGAAAAAAAAGTAAAGTGGCAATTAAACTTGGTTGTAACTTTTAACAAAATAAATGTGTATGCCCCATGTTCTAAATAGTCTTAAAATGTAAAGCTATGCAGCCAACGTCAATAACTTGAATAGTCCATGTAAATTGCGTGAACACATAAATATAACGTCTAAGTTGTTGATAACAATATATGGAAAGTGAAAAACAAAAGCATATAAATCATGTCATCTAGATAATTGTACATACCGGTTCAACATTGATCATAAAACTTGTACTTGTTTGTAGACGATGTTTATTGTAATCATTTGAAAAGTTACGGTCTTGATCACAAATCATAACATGAATATCATTTAGCTAAGTAGCCTTACATGATTACAATATAACATGAATATCCATGTTTTAATATGCTAAGTAGCCCATGGAGGAGATCAGTCCAAAATATTGCATTGTTAACCTTATAAGGATAAAATGTTAGAATACTCCATAGTCCATAACGAGTGGCAGTAACCCGCCGCGTTGCGGCGGGAGCATCTACAATATTTTTTGTTGTAGTGTGAGACTTATAGAAAACCTAGTGGCCTCTTCCCTCTGTTAAGATTGTGCTCATTATTAGGGCCCGAGCAAGTTTGTGGCATCTCACTGCTCGCGGCACCACCAGATGATGAATTGGCGACCTCCACAGGCGATGCCCCCGACCAACTACTCGCGGAGGTACAAATTATGTACGAAAAAAACTCAGATTCATAGAAGATTGGTCGGGTGCCCAAGATCTGAGTTCCCTCAGCCTACTCTCGTTACTAAGAATCAGAGTCCTCTCTGGTGGGTACACTTTTTCCCGGTGGTTTTATATGGTCGTTAAAAATGGTGAAAGTAGAGACAACAGGGAAGGGAGTATAACTGTATAAGGAAATGGGTATATATGACTATATGCGTGGGCCTTATTCAATGAAAAAGGAGGTGTGGATAAGTGGCACAATACATTGGGCTGTTACATGAAATTATTATTGTAATGAAGGTCCAGGAAAATGTTATTTTAAGGAAGGTCACGGAAATTATTATTTTACACTCAAGGTCAGCAGCAGCCAATCAGGGAGGATTACTTCAGAGATAGGATCCTTGCGCCATGTTATATACAAGTAGGATGGCACCCGCTGCGTTGCAGCGGGAATTTTTGAAAAAAGAATTCGATAATTATTTACGAATAATGTTTGGACGGGGCTTCTCGTTGTGAGATCGTGGTATGTCTTTTGCTGACACGTGTTGTATTTGTTTGGATCAAATGTTGTGTCAAGCTATATTTGTAGTTGTCGCACGACGTTCTTTTTTGAATGAATGTTGTGTTGGGCACCAGTGTGTTGCGGCAGGGTTAATTTTGAGCTTTATAGTTTTTAAAAAAATTTAGAATAATTTTAAGGTTATTTGATAAGTTAAGGGTGCATTTTGAAAGTCTATATATGTATATATTAAACTTTAACTTTTTTTTATAAAACTGCACGTGCGTTAAAAGTATATCAATATTGGCCTTGTTTTGTTCGTTATCGAGAGGCCTTTTTGACAGTATTTTTTTTTATTCAAGAAACATGTAGATATCTATTAGATATTTGACAAATAAAGTTTGTTATATAAAAAGATAGTAAATATTAAGAAGTTCAGGGTGTGTTTTGAAAGTTTTATTTTATTTTTTACTAATATTTGAGAAAACTAATATATACTCCGTATAATATAGTACTAAACTACAAAGCAGACCCCTTTTTATTCAATTCTTTGAAATATTTAATTCGTAAAATATTATTTTATTCTGGCACGGTGCCCTATTTGGAATATACCCTCGGCCCATAGTATATAGAGATAATAGACGGAATATAATATAAGTGATATCGTCATTTTAATGTGAACCAATTTGCCATTTGACTTTGGCAAGCGAATAACCTGAGATCATAACCATTTTTTTGCAAGTCAGTAACGTATAAGCTAGTTCAATGTCAATATTAACAGAGGCTAAAGTTTCAACTTTCAACGCAGATAGGTCAAATTAATTTAAGCTTCGCGGAAATTGAAAATGGGTCAAACTAATCCACCCAGTTACTTATACATGGGTCCATTCGACAATGTTATATCTCTAACGGGTCGAATAAGTAATAAAAATAGAGAAAAAGGAAAACAAAAGGATAGACGGATCAATAAATCTAAATGGGTTGAAAGAAAGAAAGTTACTAAAGAATTTTTTATGCATAGATAGTCTTAAAATTCTTTTACAGTATTAAAAATCCCTTCAATTTTTTTTTTTTTTTTTTTTAAATGTACTATATAGCGATGGTTATCACCTTTGAAACCTGAATACCTAATAAAAAATTCAAATATCTGGACTAAGTTTTTGAGGTCAACCACCTGACCCCTTAACCCAAATCATCCGATTCTGGAGTAATTGAGTTTGCAACTTTTACCGTTTGAATATATAACCTATATAAGGATGTGTATCAAAGTAAATGTACTCTTTTTATCTCTTAGTAGTAATAGTAATTCATATATATTAGAACAATAATATACTAAATTTTAAAGACACGGAGGGGCACTTTGAGATCATCATTTTTCTCTGGTCAGGCAAGCACAACTCTTTGAATTCACTATCTATATAATACCTACGACTATGTCAAGCATAATATTAGTGGGAATATTTTCTTATCATATCTATAGTATATTTTAGATCCTTCTCGTCCAATATGTTCTTCAATCCTGCTATGAATCTGACATGTGCATAACAAATAGGTCGCACTGCAATATGAAAGTTAGCAATAAAATATACAGCCATATACATGTCATCACCTTTGGTTATTCATTATCAGATATTGGAACTCTTTTTTAATATAATATGTGTCAACAAATAATATAGTACATGTGCTCAAATGCCAAAAGGTTGGTTAATATAACACCTGATCAAATGAGAATGTTGGTGAACTCAAGGACATTATGGCAAAATAATTGATACCTGTTTCCTCAATCTCGACCTGGTAGAAAAATTGTAAAACCTCCTTTATATTCGAAATTGTGGATTTAACATCGTATGGAGATAATTTGAAAAAGGGTTACATGTGAAATAAGCAAATCCTAACACTATAAAGAGATTAAAGGAATGATTCGTAAGGCTTTGTACTTTGCAGCTTACCCCTTGACATTATCCGGCACATGGAATGGTTCGTAAGGCTTTTGTCTATTTGCATCTACTTCTTTTACAGCCAAAGTTGATCCATAAACACTGTATGAGCTGGCCTTGTTTGGGTATCCAACAGTGGTAATCAAGTAGAGTACCAAATCACATTTAAAGAGAAAAACCCTACCAGCTCTTGCACCGTCATAATCGGGCACAATTGTTTTAATGATAAATTCTCCTTTGATACACAACAAAGTCTGGTGCTTTGATGATCCATAGTAACAACAAACATATTCACCATTTTATGATACTCGTAACTTTCCTATACTCACCTTAATTCTTTCAAATATTACTGTGAATATTGTAAATCATAGAAAAGGCATAAGATGGGGAATTTACATTTTCAGGAATAGAAGCAGAAGCACCTTGAGGTATTAGAAAGGTTCTAAGAGTTGGACTGCATTACTGGTCTTAAGGGTGTCTATCTTGGGAACTACACTCCTCGACATGTACTCTGGTTCGGTAGGACTGTCACTCCAACCTAAAGTTCTACATTTTCATATGATTAAAGCACAATTTCGAGGTCAAAACCTGGAACTTACACAAAGTAAGTATTTCTGCACCCACCTATACAAAAACCTACACAAAGTAAGTATTTCTGCACCCACCTATACGACTATGCTACACCTGTGTCCACAACGGGACTTGAACCCTTTTACCAATAGGCTCAGGAACACCTTAACTACACAGCGATACCAAGACCAAACACCCATTAGTAAAATTCGCTGATTATTTAGGGGTCGAATAATCAAAGTTATTCATAGAACGGAAAAGTAAATCCACTCCCTCTGCTACCATATCACAATATTCATTTCCTTTTACCACAAGAATGTTCTCCTTGTTCATTTTACTTTATAATATTTTAATAAATCACAATTTGAAAACACTGAAGTTGGTGTTATCTCATTATTCCTCAAAAACCAAAAGCACGTCTAATACCATCTCCTATGGGTTTCATTACAGTTAAGTATCTTAAGCTTATATTCAAAATCACTTAATCACTCTGCACATATACACTTCCCTATATACGGTAGTTCTTATTATGTGATTCTTGGCCTTTATAGTTATTCTGATTCTTGGCCCTTATAACTAAACAGATTTTTTGGATCATTTGAAAAAAGCGTATAGATCTTAGGGTTGATGATGAAGTCGCAGTCATATGATTTGAATTAAAAAAAAATGTACCTTATTTTTGGAGATTAAGATGCTGTTACAATAGATTTAATGCTTAGCAAAAATACAAAGTGATTGGAGAATTGAAACTAAATATTGAATACCAATTTAGAGAGGAAGCGTATGATAAATGATTTTGCTGTAAATTCATACTTTTGCAAGCAATAATATACGGTATTTAGTGGCTGAATCTGAACATTTTAACAAAATCGTAGCATTTTAGAAGCTTTGAAGATGAAAGCTAACCTACGAACCTTCTTTAGATGTATGAAGTTGCAACAGACACCGCTGTTGCAGCCACGTATTGGCTCCAACTGGTTTGCTGGAAATTAGTTACGGTTGAGAAGTCGACAACGATGGATCGTCCTGCAACATTTTTCTATAAAATTTAACATGCCATAAAAAATGTATGTAAAAGAAGAAATAAATTCTCATATTTAGGCGAAAGTCATTATAATTACATTCAACGAAGAAAGGCCCATACATGCATAGTATCTTCCAGTAAGATTCTTCAACGCTTTTGCTGCATATTCTTTCTCCATAAACTGAACATACACATCTCCAGCCTAAAGAAAATATAATAAATAAGCACATCTGCTAAGAAGCTTAGATCTATATAACAGAAGAAGAAAAACAAAAGTAAAGCTAAAAAGCTCGAAATTGAATACCAGTCACCACCAAGAGGCTCAAAGTTAACATTGTCTTTGACTTCCTCGGCTGCAATCCGCTGGGCACGCCATTGCTGCAAAATAACATAATGGGTACCACAGACTCATCGGTTAGTAGATAACGCACGCT
The DNA here is from genome assembly GCA_014162995.1 of Artemisia annua. Taxonomy (NCBI): domain Eukaryota; kingdom Viridiplantae; phylum Streptophyta; class Magnoliopsida; order Asterales; family Asteraceae; genus Artemisia; species Artemisia annua. Next base: position 159,740 of record LBNU01015479.1, read on the forward strand.
TGAGATTCCAATGTACGCCTACTTTTTACTCAGTTGACTCATTTTTATACATGTTAACCAACATCAGTATAAACAACTTTTTTATTTCATAAACTTCGGTCCACCCAATTAACCCAATTCAATAATCACTAAATCCACCCAATTATCTTTAAAACAAAAAACTCATAAAACTCAAATAAAATACGGAGTATACTACAAATAACACTAAATCTAACCAACATTTAACCGATCAAAAACAAACATCAATTATAATCCAACCAACAATCAAAATCAAAATAATACTAAATCTTATCAAATTAACAATCAAAGATACAAACAACAACAATTAAACTAAAAACATTTTAAACATATTTTGAGGTTTACTATACACAAAACATATTATAGTTGAATCGAAATCAATATAATAAATTTCAAACATATTAAACTGAATATGCACAAAATTAAGAGGTAATTACCGATTTGAAGGTTTGGCCAGCAAAAACCCACTGCATACATCGACTTCTTAGGTATGGCATAGAAAAGTGATGCAACCATGACTGAAACCGCATAAATAGTATAATTATTCAATTAATTAGAATAATTATTCAATTAATTAGCATAATCATTCAAACATATAATATATAAAAATAATTTAAACAAACTTACAATCGAAACTCAAAATAGCTTTTGCCTTGAATCGTGGAGCGTCTGAGATGAACTGGTATGGATTCGAGATATAATCAATTTATAAAAGAAAAATAGCCCTAAATTTGTGATATGATTGTTTGATTGATTGATTTTCTGTGATTTACTTTTGAATTGGCCCAATGATTCGGTTACAATACTGATTTCATTGATTGAGTTAATTAGTTACCAAGAATAGGAATGAGGCTTTGAAACACCGGTTAAAAAATTCAATTAAAAGGAATGAAGCTGGTATTGTTTATTCGCTGTGCTTAGAGGTGTTGTACCAAGAAGGGCATTAATGATTTTTCGACCAATCATATCGCTGACACATCAGCGCATTAATGATTTATTGTGCTTTAGGGGCTTGTAAATTATTCTGTTTTATTAGATTTAATAGATTATTGCTTTCTCTTGTTTACTTTTCGCAGGATGCCAATTTTGTTCTTAACTAATCAGTTTACGTTTCTTTTATAAAAATTTATATACTAACTTTAAGTAAAAGTAATATGACAAAATTATAAAATCTATTTATTTATTTACGAAAATAGATAATTTATTTGAGACAACTCAAAATAAAAATGTGAATGATCTTAAGGTTATAAATAGCGTGAGACGTGGTGTGTCGGTATTATCAAAGCCAACGCCTTAAAAGTTATGACGAAGCAATATCGTTTTCTATGACGTGACTTAAAGCATCACAAAATATGAAAATGTTATAGATTTATATATTATATCATATTTCATATACATTGAGTTTATAAAAAGTGTTATACATGATGAATTAAGTCAAGAAACTATCTTACATGTAATATTCTTTAGTTCTTTCGAAAAAGAACTTTTTTTCATCGGAGTTAAACTCAAAAGACTCCACGTCTCGCGCTTTAGCACGTCTTTTCACGCTTCATCTTACGCCATACCCAGAGTTGTCGCTTTGATTTACTGCATAACGTAAGGTCATGCCTCGCGTTTTAGTGTCGAACGTGCCTTTTAGAACCCAACAAGTGATGATTACTTTTGTACTAAATACTAGAGGTGAGCATCGGACCAGGACCGGACCGGATCGAAGACCGAATTAGCCAAAAAGTCAAGACCAAAGACTGAATCGAATGTGATCGGTCCAGTCCGGTACAGTCTCAATTGATCCGGTGTGTTCAGGTCATTTGCACAGCCGTGCTAAATACACTATAAAATATTCAAAATTTCAAAAACTCAAATACTTTACAATAATTCCATTACAATATTAGCTGGAAACCAAAAAAAACAAAAAAATTTCACAATTGGAGATTATGATAATGAAAAACCTTGTTCATAATAATGATTGATTCTATGTTTGAATATTCCGCCTTCATTATTATGTGTTCCTAGATATAATATTAGACATCGTCTAAGAGCTACAACGATCTTATCAATTGGTATCAATGTGTCAACGATCTTATATTTTAATATAAGAATGAAACAATGGGTTTGAAGATTATAATCATTGAAGATTGCTGAATTCATGAAGATAGTTTTGTAATATCAAATAGGGGAAGATTGTTAGGTCATATACAATCGTGTATATGTGATTTGATACAACAAAACTACATATGCTTCAATGAAGATAATTGAAGGACTAAATATGCATAATGAAGATTCTACAAGCTGGTGGAGTACATGCAAAATACTTATCTTTATTAGAAGATTACAGAAGATATTATTTTACTTGTAGGATAAGTTTGTAACCCTAGCATCTCTATTATATAAAGAGATGATAGGCACATATGTTTAATGCAGAAAAACAACGACACACAAAAACATACACGTTTCATATTATTAGTTAGTTAGTTCATAGCTTCAAGGTTGTAAAACCCTATCACTATTAAGAGTGATCGTATTAATAATATTGAGGCTTAGTTTGATATTCTTATTGTTTGTGTTCTTCTTAGCCTTACTGAGTAGATTCCGCATACTCATTAAAGTTACAGGTAGAATTCCACTTAGTAGCTTAGGATTTATCCGAAGTTGCTAAACCCTTTATAAGTTAAAGGTTAAAGATCCATACTACAACATTGGTTGACACATTGGTTTACAAGCAGTGAGGGGAAGCTCAAATGGGTGTTGATAAACATATCTTGACAGTATGTTTGTGTGTATACAAGTTGCTTATCTTCACAAGTTCCCTATTCGATGATTACAAAAAGGGGAAGAAGTTAACATGAAGATTATTTGCAGCTTATTTATGTGTGTTTGTTTCATTCATGGAGATGATTACATCTCAACTTCTTTATTTAAGGGGAAGTTCGTACACGACTTTGTTTATTTTGTCATCACTAAAAACACAAAATAAATACAAGAATGAAACAATGAGTTTGAAGATTATCATCATTGAAGATTGCTGAATTCATGAAGATAGTTTTGTAATATCAAATAGGGGAAGATTGTTAGGTCCATATACAATCGTGTATATGTGAGTTTGATACAACAAAACTACATATGCTTCAATGAAAGTTTTTGTAAAAGATCATCCCTCCTCCTTGGAGGTGTATGAGTGATTTTTGTTGGTTTTAGGGTTTTAGCGACACTTTTGCGACACTTTTAAGGTGTCGTCTGCAAAAAAAAAAAAAAAAAAAAAAAAAAAAAATTGTAACTCTACTGCTACCATGATTTTACTCTGCTGCTATAGAATGTTCACTCTATTGCTAGTGTATTTTAACTCTGCTGCTGCGTTTTGCTAACTACTGCTGTGATTTTAAATGTTCAATTACAAGAAAAGGTAGTTATGTCGACCTTAAAAGGCTCTTGAAAGCTTTGTTTTATCAAGTTTAATTTGTTAAGGGGAAGAAGCTTCAAGAATCCATGGAGTTTAAGGTAATTCGACAAGGAATTTTATGAGCAGAAGTTTATGGTTTTTGGATACGAAGATGTTGTTTTACACACACAGGTTGTTTGTTCACACACGCAAGGAGTTTTTGGTTATTTGTTCTTAATGGTTTAATGGCTCGTTCTTATTGGTTCAATTGGTTACGAAGAAGGTTGATTATCATTTATTTGGTGTTGTAGTTGAATTATTTGGGTTTGTGTTTTATTATACCTTTTAGCAGGAGGTAACTTGTTCGTGCTTAATGGTGTGACGAAGAATTGACAAACACTTGAAGGAGTTACGTTATTGTGCTCAGTGATTATTGTCAAGAGATTGCAATCTCCCTATACATCGGATTTGGTATACGTTTGGAGTCACGTGGTTAGTACAAGACATAAGACACAAGCTTGGGTTATTCAACTTCTTCAACAAATTTATCATATTTGGTTTTCTTCACATGTGATCATTACATAGAGCCTACAGATTTGAAGAATCATGAAAATGGTTGACACATTGATTTCAGGGGAAGTATCTTATTATGTGTTTTAATCATTTGATGTTCATGCACCACTCGAGGGGAAGTGTTTGATTTTTGCTATTGTTGATCACTATTACTACTGCTAGTTGGAGTTTTCTACTGTTTTGAGTTCATTTTTCACAAGCATTTTGGTGTTCTTCATCGAGGGAAATTTGAAACATTGGAAGGCTTTGATTAAAAGTGTGATATTGGTTCGTGATGGTAAAGATCATATTTCATATGTTCCCTATTTGTTGATAACAAAAAGGGGAAGAGATGTTGGAGTTGCATGGCATGACTTAAGGGGAAGACAAAGATTGTTTCATTCAGGGAGATGCTTACATCTCAACTCTTCACTTCGTCTAGAAGTTCGTACACGTGTTTGTTTTGTCATCATCAAATAGGGAAGATTGTTGGGTCTATTATTGATTGATGATACAAAACAAGAAGAATGAAAATGAAGGGCTTAAAGTGACAAGATGGGAACTACAAAAAGATGGAGAATTTGGAAGATTCTATAAGATTTACTTAAAAGATTTAGTTTCCTATTGTATTATGATTCCTCTTGTAAACCCTAGATGGTCTCTATTATATAAAGAGACATAGGGTCATTAGTTTTATTAAGTACGTACAAGATGTAAACCTCAAAAGGTGTGTGTGTGGAACCTAGGCGTAGGGATTTGGGAAACGCCTAGGTTTAGTTAGAGTTAGTTGTTGTCAGCCTCAAGGTCGTTCTACCTTGATCAAGTAGAATTGGGGTTGTAGATGTTTTATGTTAGAGATGATATATGAAAAACCTTGTTGATAACATTGATGTTCTTATTTATTATTCCGCTGCATGTTATTCAATGTTATTGTTCCTAGATAATTAAAGGTTTAACAGCCTGGAGCCCGTAACGATCAAGGAGTGTTGGGTTCCTACACTATTTCAATGTAGACTTAAGCTCTTTCCAGGAAATTGAGAAGTAGATGACGGGTCCATATTTGGGACCAAGTCTCTCCACATGGAGGCATTGAAATAAAAAATATGGTGGGTGGGAACCGTTTAAAAGTCAGATGGGACCCGTCTAGAAGCCGTGTATGTTGTGTTGGAGAGTGAATCATAAGGACACGTTGATGTGTTTTTGGAAGCCACTCCAACCGTCTCAATAGCTCCAACGAAGTTAGTCGGGCTTGACCGACGTAAAACTTAGCGCTTCCGGTGGGCAACCAGTGGTTGTAGTGTTTGTCGTATATTTTTTTTTCTAATTATGTATTTATCTTATTTTCCGTATTTTGTGTGTGTTGAAAAACTTTGTGGGTGTCGTTCACTACAAAAACCCTCCAACCCCGGAGACCAAGACTCGTCCACTCGGGCTATCCGATGTGTTTAAAAGGCTTGTGTGCATACGCTAAATGCAACCGTGATCCTACGAAATGTGAGGTTAGGTTTTTTTTGTTGTTTGGAGGTTTGTCAAAGTGTTTTTAAACCAAAATTTCAACTTAAAGTTTTTGCATTAGGGACAATGCCAATAGCTTTAGTTGGGAGGGGGTGTCACAATGTGTTACAGTTTTTGTGTTGAAATTGTGGTTTAAAAAATGGTCAAAATGTATTTTTGAAAAATTGAACGTTTTAAAAAAAAAGAGTTCTGAGTCCACATTATAAGATTTTGTGCTAAGCTGGATGTGAAGTTTCTTTGCGATACATATAGTTGTTGAGTGTTTAGGCAGATTCTGAAGATCAGCTTGTGGATGACGTTTATGAAGCAAACTAGAAGATCCAACCATGGATTATAAGTGCACCGTTCTATGTATGATTTGGTTATAAAATTAGTTTGATGATTTGCATATAGTTAGGCATCCATGTATAGTTAGTGAATGATCAAACCATACCCGATGAATTTCTCCTAACTTACTTTTTACATCTAAACGTAGACAGAAGTAATATAATATATATGAAATATAGATAACTGTAATAGTTTGGTTAAGGACACTTAAATTGATCTTATCTGGCTTAGTCACCCTCGCTAAGGTGCCATAGTAAAAAAGTGGAGAATGTCATATTATTGGTGGGTAGTCATATCTGGGCTTGCACTATATCGATTCGTCACCCGTGCAAGTGAGATATTATTAGTTGTCTAGCATGGGTCAGACGCCAATTTTTATGATGGATGAAGCGTTGCACGTTTTAGCTGAGAGCAATTTTATGTGAATAACCCACACCCTTGTATTGGTTGCTAATGAATTAGAAGGTTGGTTTAAGTTAGTGCATTGTATTAATCGTAGAGCTAAGTGTGGTAGATAACTCCATCATATGATATACCAATAGGCACGAAGCATAGCTGTTCCCATTTAATTAAAAATTGACTAAATTAACCGGTTCCCGTGTGCCGATGTGTCTTAGTATGCACCTATATGATAAATATTCATACATCCGAATGATTGGTCTTTATATCAACCTTAAAAGGAGTGTATTAAGCATTCGGGATGACATGTATTAAAAACGGTTCCGGATGGCTAAAAAGGAGCTTATGTATGTTATGCGCACAAATGCTTGAAATATGAAGTAAAAATTCATGTGCAAAATGTGAGCAAAAAGTGAAAATACGTAAGCTAATGTATGATGGCTTATGTGCTCTTAAAAAAGTATGCTCCCATGGTATTAAAAACTCCGGTATTATAAAAGGTGTAAGGTATTCTCACCTCTTGTTTTGGATCTATGTTTAGATTGATTATAGGGGTGTAATAAGTATGTTGGGCACATGGTTAATTATATGAAACATAAAGTGAATGGAACCAATGGGAACGGTTAAGTTAAGTGTTTAAGAAGGACAAAAATATTGGTAATCATTTTGGATTATTGATCATATAGGATGGTTATTTATAGTACAGTCGCCCTGATCTCTTTTGGACTTTTGAAAAAAATTAGTGATATGTATACATATATTTTTTACTTCATACACATAAATTTTAGTTGTATGATCTTAGTGGTCCCACTAAATTTATGTGTATGAAGTAAAAGTGTATGTTTACATATCACTATCTTTTGAAAAATGAGCGGATAAAGAGTGATGTTCACTTGAGCGATTGGCCTCTTTTGGGAATAATCCCTTTTTATAACAACAAATCAATTCTGATTTTACAAATCACATGTGATTTTACAAATCATATGCATTCAAGTATCTTATTAGTTGAGTAATATATTTTAATAACTTTATAAATTTAATAATACTTCCTAGACTTTATATCCCTCATACTTTATATTTAAAAAAAATACAACATATATGTTGTTGTAATATATAAATATTATTATCAGTATATATTAAATTAATGTATTTGCACGGAATTATAAATATAAAAAGGAAAACACGAGTTACTGTAACATGTAGATGAATACACGGGATTAAAAATATAAAAACCACTCATATAACAACGACACATATACAAGGGTTATTATGTGATACTAAACATACATAATGTCTAAAACATGATATTAATAGTTAATTTTAAACAAGATTAACTAAACACCATGCTAGTTAAACAATGTTAAATCCTTTATGCACAAAAATCTATATAAAATATTAATCAATATTAACACAAAATGAAAAAAAAAATATGTAAAAACTCGTGTGTACACGAGTGTTATAACTATATAAGCATTAAAAAGTTAATATAATTTTAAAAAAAAATAAAACAAAAAAAAAACCTTATATATTATAAACTAGTTATAATACCTGTGCACGCACATGATTTTTAAAATCTCGTTTTGATTATGTAATATTATCAATTAAGAAATGAATCACTTAACATGTTTCAATTGGTTTTACTTGGTGGACTAAAAATAAAAAATCATATGTATATATATGTTATAATCTACATATCATTTTAGGAGAATGATTTTGGATTAAAAATTATATTTTATTATTCAAGCAAAATCACATGATAATACTTGACTTGCATGAGAT
>LBNU01015481.1:7325-61242 GCA_014162995.1 Artemisia annua
TCGGAATTTTCCCTAATTTCAAATAACCCGATCTTCGATATTCCTAGTGATGAGTCCGAAATGGAACCCGAGGTCCAGGATTCATCTCATATGATTGATTCTCTTCACGAGAAGTTCTCCGATGAACTTTCTCATATCATATCTCAATCGGAGAATGATCCTTTTTGTTTTGAGGAAGATCATGACCCGGGGGGAGGAGCACTCTATCATAAGAGTTTGTTATTTCAAGAGACAATCCCAACCCTCCCTCCCGAGGTTTTTGTTAAAATGAGCTTTAACGAGAATTTTGCTTTTGAAGATGAAATTCTATCCATTATCAAAATCTTTCTTCCCTTTGTCACATATGATGTGATTTCTCCTCTTCTTCACTCCACCGGGAGTGAGGATACCGTCTTTGATCCCGGCACCTTCGTTCTTTATGCCGGGTGTCCGTTCCATTTGCTCCCCCAAGAATAAGTAAATTCGGGGCTAGTCTAAGCTATACGACTCGTTACCAAAAACAAGCGTTTCGTTGGGAAACGATCCGAGAAATATTCTCACGAATATTTCTTTGGAAAATAATACTTAAAAATACTCACATCAATTATGGCGCCATAATTGATAATCGTGAAATCAATTATAAACCATAATTCAACAAAAGATACGTAGTTGAATTATAAACCATATTGATAAACCATTCCGAAGAAAAGTTGAAAAATTAATATTTGTACAACTTTTCTACCTTGAAGAATCAATATTTGTCAAGATTAGTCCTTGGATCTATTTTTCAGATTTGGCATAAATGGTCCCTAGAGTTTACAAAATTTACAAAATTGATCCTTGTGGTATTTCCTAAACTAAGCTGCTAAAAGTCCATTCAAAACAAACCATAAACCTAAAAACACCAAGAGCCCATCACCGGCCCAACCCTTTCCCACTATCCCTTTGGTCAACAAGTCAACAAGTCAAACAATAAATAAAAATTACAACGCGCCCTTATTTTCCCCCAATTCCATTTACCCAGTCCCAGCCATGAACCCTAATAAGTTACCCACTCTAATTAACCCAATTAAGGGTAATTGTGACAATTCCCTACGCCCACTGACACCACCGACAAAAGGAATGACAAGTGGCAGCAGCTGATTGGTTTGGACGCGTCACAAGGTGGATTTGAGAGCTCTGATTGGCCAGCGTGATAACTACAATTATATGAATATAAAAAGAGAAAAGAAAATAAAAGAAATAAAAACGTTTCTGTTTTTGTCAATTTTAGTCCCTTCTTCTGAGCCTATAATTGCCGATTCTTCCCCTTCCCTCACTCCGTTCGAGGGAAGTGATTTTACTTTGGAAGAAATCAAAACTTGTCTATCAAATGAGTCAATATCATCGGAAATTGATCATTCCGAGATCGATAATAAAGAAGATATTCGTTTAATTGAGGAAATGCTTAATAAGGATCCGACTCCTTTTCCTCCGGTGGAAATTCACGTTGAAGAAATCAAAGAAGTTGAGCCGTCTAACGAAAAACCTCCTGAGCCCGAGCTCAAGTACTTACCTCCTCATCTGGAGCATGCTTTCTTAGAAGGAACAAATAAATTTCCCGTTATCATTTCAAAACACCTTAAAGATGAGGAGAAGACCCGTCTCATTGATGTTCTTAAGAAGCATAAGAGTGCCATCGCTTGGCAAATTTCCGACATAAAGGGCATAGACCAAATGCTATTCGTTGTATGATGAAAGAGTTTAACTCTCAGAACCAGAAACCCGAGCTCGTTAAAGCCGTTATCGAACAATGTGTGATTTGTAGTGGACCCCATCCTTATTATGAGTGTCAAGCCACCGATGGCCAAGTTCACCATGCTAACGTTGCAGCTGCAAACTACACTCAAAATCAAGGTTTTCATCCTCAAAACAACCAAATGGGGCCACCCGGTTTTCCACCCGTGCAAACTCATCAAAACCGTTATCCTCAAAACAACCAAGGTTTTCAAAACCAAGGTTATAATCAAAACCGTGGAAACAATTTCAATCAATCTCAAATCCCTCCACCACAACAAGTTCAACCCTCTCCCGAGCTTTCAAATTATATAAAAACAAATGATGTCAACATGCGAGCTATGCAAAACCAAATCAACAACTTGAGGGTTGAGCTAAAAAGGGAGATCGACACAACTATGAATCGACAGATGAATGAGCTTAAGCAAATGATGAGTAGTTTTATTCAAATGAATCAACCGTCGACGTCTAATTCTCTTCCAAGTAACAATATTCCTAACCCGAGAAGTGATTTGAAAGCAATCACGACTCAAAGTGGTGTTGCATACGATGGACCCACGGCTCCGACTACCTCGTCTTCTCTTCCTCCTGAGGTAGTCGACCGTGAGACCGAGGCGACAAAGGACCCGGTAATTCCTACTAATAACGGAAGAACCGAAAACGTCCAACCTCCGGTTGTCCAACCATCAAAAGAAAAAGAAGTTGAGCCCGAAGATGTTTCCAAAGATAAGACTCCAAAAGTTGACCCAAAACCGTCAATTCCTTATCCTTCTCTCAATGATCATAAGCTCCGTGAAAAAGCAAACTATCAAATGGAGAAATTCTATCAAATTTTCAAAGATCTTTCTTTTGACATAAGCTTTGCGGATGCTATCCTTTTGATGCCAAAATTCGCGTCGACAATCAAGAATTTGGTGAATAACAAAGAGAAGTTGCATGAATTAGCCAAAACGCTTTTGAACGAACATTGCTCGGTGGTTATCCTCAAGAAGCTTCCCGAAAAGCTTGGAGACCCCGGAAAATTTTTGATACCTTGTGCTTTTCTGGGCATGGTTGAATGCTTCGCCCAGGCCGATCACGGTGCTAGCATTAACCTTATGCCGTTATCCGTGTGGAAGAAGCTTTCTCTTCCCGAGCTCACCCCGACTTGCATGACTCTTGAGCTCGCGGATCGTACTACTTCTCGACCCCTCGGTATATCCGAAGATGTTTTTGTAAAAGTGGGAAAGTTTCATTTCCGCGCCGACTTTGTGATTGTTGATTTTGATGCCGATCCACGGGTTCCTCTCATTCTCGGTAGAGGATTCCTAAATACCGGTCGTGCTTTGATTGATGTTTATAACGAAGAAATCACGTTACGAGTTGGAAGTGAAGCCGTGACTTTTAATTTGAATCAAACGTCGAGATACTCCTCCAACTATGATACTGAATCGCTTAACTGTATCGATGTTATTGATGTTGCTACGGAGGAGTATGCTCAAGAATTTATCGGTTTTTCAAATAATGCTTCGAGTGGCAATCCCACTCCTTCTTCTGAGCCTATAATTGCCGATTCTTCCCCTTCCCTCACTCCGTTCGAGGGAAGTGATTTCACTTTGGAAGAAATCGAGACTTGTCTTTCAAATGAGTCAATTCCATCTGAAATTGATCATTCCGAGATCGATATTAAAGAATATATTCGTTTGATTGAGGAAATGCTTAATAAGGATCCGACTCCTTTTCCTCCGATGGAAATTCACGTTGAAGAAATCAAAGAAGTTGAGCCGTCTAACGAAAAACCTCTTGAGCCCGAGCTCAAGGACTTACCTCCTCATCTTGAGTATGCTTTCTTAGAAGGAACAAATAAATTTCCCGTTATCAATTCAAAACACCTTAAAGATGAGGAGAAGACCCGTCTCATTGATGTTCTTAAGAAGCATAAGAGTGCCATCGCTTGGCAAATTTCCGACATCAAGGGCATAGACCCTCGTTTTTGCACTCATAAGATTTTGCTTGAAGATAATTTCAAACCCGTGATCCAACAACAACGACGGGTTAACCAAAAAATTCATGAAGTCATTAAAAAAGAAGTTATCAAACTCCTCGACGCTGGGATGATTTACCCCATTTCTGATAGTCCATGGGTTAGCCCGGTTCATTGTGTTCCGAAGAAAGGTGGCATTACCGTTGTTAAGAACGATGATAATGAGTTAATTCCCACACGTCTCGTCACCGGATGGAGAGTGTGTATCGACTACTGCAAACTTAATGATGCTACTCGTAAAGACCATTTCCCGCTTCCTTTTATGGATCAAATGCTCGAACGTCTTGCGGGAAATGAGTTTTATTGTTTTCTCGATGGATTTTCCGGTTACTTTCAAATCCCGATTGATCCCCAGGATCAAGAAAAGACCACTTTTACTTGCCCTTATGGAACGTTTGCTTATCGACGTATGCCCTTTGGCTTATGTAATGCTCCGGGCACATTCCAAAGGTGCATGATGGCCATATTTCACGATTTGATCGAGAAAACAATGGAGGTCTTTATGGATGACTTTTCGGTATATGGTGTTTCTTTTACGTCTTGTCTCTCCTATTTAGAACAAATGCTCCAACGGTGTGAAGACACTAACTTGGTTCTAAATTGGGAGAAGTGTCAGTTTATGGTTAAAGAGGGTATAGTCCTTGGCCATAAGATTTCTAAGGCCGGGATTGAGGTCGATCAAGCTAAAGTCGATGTGATCGCAAAGCTACCTCATCCCACGACCGTCAAGGGAATTCGAAGTTTCCTCGGTCATGCCGGCTTTTATCGATGTTTCATTCAAGACTTTTCTAAGATAGCCCGACCTTTGACCCACCTTCTTGAAAAGGATGCCCCGTTTATCTTCTCAAATGAGTGCCTTGATGCATTTAATATTCTAAAGAAGAAGTTAACGGAGGCTCCTATCTTAGTTGTCCCCGATTGGGATTTGCCTTTTGAGCTTATGTGCGATGCTAGCGATTATGCTATCGGGGCGGTCTTGGGGCAACGAAAGAATAAGCATTTCCAACCGATAAACTATGCAAGCAAAACGATGAACGATGCTCAATCTCATTACACTACTACTGAGAAAGAGATGTTGGCCGTCATTTATGCTTTTGAAAAATTCCGACCATATCTTCTCTTGAATAAATGCATAGTGTATACGGATCATACGGCCTTAATATACTTAATGAATAAACAAGATGCTAAACCAAGACTGATGCGATGGGTTCTCCTTCTCCAAGAATTCAATGTCGAAATTCAAGACAAGAAAGGAGCGGAGAACCTAGCCACCGACCATCTCTCTCGTCTTGAGAATCCCCACCAAAGTGATCTTGAGAAAAAGGAAATCAATGAATCATTTCCTCTCGAGGCACTTGGGAGTATTTCACACAATGACTCAAGTACCCCATGGTTCGCCGACTTTGCGAATTACCATGCGGGTAACTTCATAAGAAAAGGGATGTCGTCCCAACAAAAGAAGAAATTTTTCAAAGATGTTAAACATTATTTTTGGGACGACCCCTATTTGTTTAAAACATGTGCTGACCAAGTAATCCGTCGGTGTGTTCATGGCGCGGAAGCTAATGAAATTCTTTTGGCATGCCACAATGGACCCACGGGGGGACATCATGGTGCCAATTACACCGCTCGGAAAGTTTTTGACTCCGGCTTCTATTGGCCGACGACTTACCGAGATGCGCAAGACTTGGTGAAGTCTTGTGACTCGTGCCAACGACAAGGAAAAATTTCACAACATGATGAGATGCCTCAAAATATTTGGGGAATCGATTTTATGGGACCATTCCCGTCTTCGATAGGGAATAAGTACATACTCGTGGCGGTCGATTACTTGTCAAAATGGGTGTAAGCGAAGGCGCTCCCCACAAATGACGCCCGAGTAGTGGTTAAGTTTTTGAAAAGTTTGTTTTCCCGATTTGGTACACCTCGTGCTATCATAAGTGATCGTGGTACTCATTTTTGTAATGATCAATTTGCTAAAGTCATGTCTAAATATGGAGTTACTCATCGTCTTAGTACTACGTATCATCCGCAAACGAGCGGTCACGTTGAGGTGTCCAATCGTGGACTTAAGAGAATCTTAGAGAGGACCGTAGGTGAAAACCGTGCTTCATGGGCCGATAAGTTAGATGATGCATTATGGGCTTTCCGCACCGCTTACAAAACACCCATTGGGTGCACTCCTTATAAGTTGGTGTATGGAAAGGCTTGTCACTTGCCCATTGAATTAGAGCATAAGGCCTACTGGGCCTTGAAACATGCTAATTTTGACCTCAAAACCGCGGGTGATCATCGTAAAGTTCAATTGAATGAATTGACCGAACTTTGTGATCAAGCTTATGAGAATTCTTTGATCTACAAAGAGAAAACCAAGAGGATTCATGATTCCAAAATCAAAGACTGCGTTTCCAACATTGGTGATCAAGTCCTTCTTTTCAATTCTCGATTGAAGATATTCCCGGGCAAGCTAAAAACCCGTTGGACTGGACCCTTCACCGTTGCCCAAGTTTTCCCTTATGGCACCATTGAGTTATCTCAACCCGATGGTCCCAATTTTAAGGTGAATGGTCATAGACTTAAGCATTACTTTGGAGGGGACATACCACGCATGGTTGTCCCGGATCTCCAAACTTTCCCTAAGGACAATTGAATTCGGGGATCGAGTCAAGCTTTGTGACTTGGTAACCAAAAACAAGCGCTTCGTGGGAGGCACCCCATGCTTATCATCTATCTTCTTTCTATTTTCTAACAAATAACGTGAGGAGGGGCGACCTTTTCCATTCTTGTGTTTCATGGTTGTTTGTGATGTGTTATGTCCAGGAATTTCCCGAATTATGATGACTCTCGTGCTCATTTTCCGTCTCATCATCACTCGAGTCTCATTCTTCATGCTTTTGGAAATCCATATTATATCCTAAATCTTATCAACTAACGTATCTTTGGCATAATTAATAAACGGCCCTAGACTTATGTTAGGATTACCCTTACCTTTTCAAACATTGAGGACAATGTTTCGTTTTAGTTTGGGGGGGGGGGTCAATCTTTGATTTGATTTGACTTGCACTTTCATGTAGTCGTTTACTCATGCAACCTCGTTTTTCCTCAAAAATGTCAAAAATTGAAAATTTTGAAAATTATGAAAAGGAATAAGTGTTGAAAAGTTGTGAAAAATAGAATAAAGATCGAATAAGTGTTTTGACACCGTGTTGACTTTCCGCTGGCGAGAGTAGGAATAAAATTTTGACTTGATCGGGCGTGTTGAGCCCTAGCTTGTTTCCTTAACCAATGATGATCACAAAAGCTTTTGCTAGTTTTGTACACAAGGAGCTACTCTTTTGTTGGCTCTCGTACTTGACTTTTCATATTCATGGCTTAAAGAGCTTTCGCTAGTCTCTTACACTAGGAGCTATGAAACGCGAATTCTTTCTAAGAGTTTGCAAGTTCCCGTATTTGACTTTATATATGCGTGGCTCGATTATCGGCTAAGTATCCGCGGATCTCATTATTTGAGATTTGTAGAAAAAGCGGAGAGCGAGAAATGATAGTGTTTATTTAGAAGTTAGATGCCATACGTGGAGTAGTGGTTCTCTTTAAAGCTCATCGAAGTTACTTGTGGCCTTTCGTTCCCATCAGCTTGTTTCACCCCATATCTTGTGTATAAATAATTAAAGATATTTAGGTTTTGACGAAATTTAGTTCTTTATCTTCTTAAAAGAATCTTTGCTTTAAAAATTGGGTACACATCAAGGATACAAGTCAAAAGTGTTGTAAGTGTATGTATGAGGTTAGAAGCTACCCGTTAAAGTTCCTTGGAAAAAAGTAAAAGTGAAAAAAGAAAAAGAAAGAAAAAATGAAAAAAAAAGTATGAAAAAAAAGTGAAAAAGTGAAAAATCAAAAGAAAGAATAAGGATTTATGTTGAGATTTATGGATTATGTGCTTAAGTGTTAAGACTAAAGTTGGTAGCGCGTGAGGTGCATGCGAATGATCCTAGATCGGGCGCATGAGGTGCACGTGAAATGTACTCGCCAACTTATGTCTATTTTGATGTATTCCAAAGTCTTTGTATGTATCCAATATCCTTGATGTGGACCTCATTTTTCGAGCAAACCTTCTTAAGAGAAGATCGATAACTACTTAGCGTTTTAATTCTTGGTATCTTTATCGGACTAACTCATATTGGAACGAGAAAATATGAAGCAATTCATTTCTCAAATTAATTAAAAAAATTCTAGATACACTAAGATATGGGAGCTAGGGGTTTTTACACAAGTAACTACGATGAGTAGTTTTGGCATCTAATTTGTAAGTAAATGGTGATCTCGTTTTTAAGCTTAGTTTGGGAATTCGTGAAAAATCAAGGATGACGAATTTTATCCTTATGGTCACTTTTCTTTGAATCGTGTTTCTACTCATAGACCCTAAACGTTATTGAAAGATAATGAAAGTCGATACACTGTCACCCGAATAAAGTGAGAAAAGTTCAAAAGTAATAAGTATAATAAATGGAGGAACAACGAAAATGGAATAACGGGGTGTTTAAGGGAATAAATGATTTCGTATCTCTTTCGAACATTTTGCTACTTTTCAAAGTTAAGTAAAAAGAGCTATGAAATTATTTATCTCTAAAGCGTGATTGAATCCCATTGCGTGAGGACACGACAATATCTTAGTTTGGGGGATTTTGATATGTGTTTAATCACATATCATTTATTTACCATTTTAAGACCAAAAAGACCAAAAACGCTAACAAATGCCAAAGATATATGTGTTTTTGCGTTTCTGATTGTGCAGGTAAGGATATTGCAAAAACGGACTTGAATCACACAAAAACGATCAAGAACGAGCACGAGATGAGAAAAGCGTCAAGAGCCAGAACCGGGAATCATTTTTCAAGCCTTGATCTTTATTTGAGCTCAAAATGACTAAACAAGTCCTTGAAGAATCAAAGTTTGTCAACAAAAGTCCTTGGAAAATATTTACACTTATGGTCCCTGAAATTAAAAAAGTTACATAATAGGTCCTTGTGATTTTTATAGCTGCTAAAGTCCATTGCCAAAGATCAAAACCATTTTAATCCATTACCCTTAAAACCCAAAACAATCCCATGGCCCAATATCTAACAAACCAACCTAAAAGCCCACACAAACTCGCAACCGGCCCTTCTATACCCACGGTCAACAAGTCAACACAAACCAAAAGTAATAAAAAAATTACTTACCCGTACCTTTTCCCTCCACCCAATTCACCCCTTTCCAACAACTAAGAACCCTAATTACCTCTCTTGTAAAATTACCCAATCCCACCCCAATTAACCTCGTATTAAGGGTTAATTGGTCAATTCCAACCACCACTGACACCCTGCCAGAGTTTGGCAGCTAAGGAATGACAAGTGACAGAATGTGATTGGCCAATACACGTCATTGGGAGGAATACAAGTCTCTGATTGGTTCAAGTGAGTCAGAAGGGATCTAAGGAGAATATTCCAAGGAGATGCCAAGGTCTAGATGGTTCTGAGCCTTATCCTCACTCAGCTATAAATAGGATCAGTTGTAGCTTGTTGTTATTAGTTAGTTTTCTTGTAACGTTACTCTGTGAATTTTAATTTCGAATTGTATTCTGTTTACCTTTATCAATGAATGAATGAATGTTTAGTTAATAAGCTTCTTTTCTAAATCATGTTTTCTCATAATCCATAAGCTCTTTTAGTTTGTTGTTGTTAATTCAGTCTCATAAGCTCATAAAAGCTTATGAGACGTTTATAAAAGCTTGTAGAAACAGTTTGTTTACAGTTTTCATAATCTTCTAAAAATATAAAAAATATAAGAAAAATAAATAAAAAAATAAAAAAAAATGTTGTTTATCACTTAAAATTCAGCTTACATATAAGCTCTTTACTTTAGATAACAAGCTCATCAAGTTTTTTTAGCTTGTGTGAGCCTGTTTTGTTTCATTTTCATCAAATTCCATAAAAAGTCAATAAAAGTCAAATAACAGTCAACAGTTGAATTTCCATGGAGTTTGATGGTTTGGAGAGATAGTCTAGAAAGGAATGGATGTTTCTAGCCTGTCTAAAGACAGGCAAGCTAAGTGAACCTCCTCAATTGTGGCTGAGGAGGAAGAACTTTGTAAGTTTGATCTTGTTTTTGATTCCACTCAATATTTTTAGTATAATTCTGTTTCTATTGCTTTAATTGCACTTGATCTAGTGAGTTGTGGTTTATTGTGTGCTAGATTTGAATTCTGTATGCTTTTTCATAGGATTTTGATAGTTACTGTTAGAATTCCATGTAACTTGTGAATTTGTGGATCTGAGTTGCTGAGGTTTTTGATGTTCATAATAGTGACTAGTTGTCATTTTTGATTTTTAATAAGAGTGATTTAAACTGATTTGATCTTTGTTAAGAGGATTTGAATTCTGTGTCAACATTGTGCTCAAATTTAGTTGTTAATTATGTCAAATCTAATGATAATGTGAAGTCTGTGGTTATGGTTGTTTGATTAGTGTTCTGAATTCATCTAGGTTTGTTGCACCAGTTGTAGTGTTGATTGGTGTAGTAGTTTGTTGAATCTCCTGTATGCTTGTTAAAAGTTGCACAACTGTGAATAAACTAGTGTTTGGAACAATGAAGTGTTCTGTATTTGAGTGTGATTAATGGTAGTTTGATTGCTCAGACAAATCAAATAAGTTCATAGTAAAGTTTCTAAGGCATTAAAACAGTTGCTCACTAGTTTAATTGTCAAATTGATCTTTATTTCTCTATAATCAGTGACTATGGTGTACTCAGTGATTCAACTTGTTTAATAAGTGGTTAAATTAGCTTGATCTTGTGTCACCTTAGTTTAAAACATCAATTTAGAGTAATTAGATTAGATCGTAACTCATATAATTCAACTGATTTGTGAAATATAAAAGTCAGTATACACTGACTCCTTGTAGTCATATTTTAAGTTTCAATGCTGAACAAGGGTCCAATTAGTGGATCAATTGATGATTAGAATTAGGGCTTTTAGGATTTTTAGATTCTCTTCTTGGTATTGAAGCTTTTTCCCCCATTTGTTTAGTAATTTCAGCTTATTACAACTGCTTAATTGGTTTGTGAAGTAGGTACTGTAGGCTGAATTGGTTGACCAATGGTCTTGCTGTATGGACTGCTTATATGGTTTAATCTCAGTTCTTGTTAGGTTGTTTTGTATCTTGTTTGTTGGTTGAATCATGTTATTCTGAGCTTGTTTGATTGAATCCTGAGCTTGTTAGTTGTAGAAGCAGTTAGCTTTAGCTTGTGCACTTATTTAGTAGCAGCTTGTTGTCACTCAGATTGCTAGTTTCATTTGTACTGAGTTTAGTTTGATTTTTCTTATCTGTTAGAAACTTGAGCTTGCATAAACTCATCAAAAGCTTTTCATTAAAAGTTGTTTTTGTAAAATTACTTTGTTTTTAGTTGATAAATCACTTTGTAAAAAGAAAAAAAAATCAAAAATATAGTTTTGCAAAAAGGTAAGGTCTGGGATTCGAACCTCAGCCCTTACTATTCACACAGACATAATCTCACCACGCAATAACCAACTGCGCCCTTGGGACTTTTCTCAAGGGTGTTGCTTTCATATTTCTTTTATACATTAGTTTTTTTTTAAATAACCTTAGCTTTTGAAACTGAATAAGCTTGTAAAAGCTAATCACGTTTAGCTTCTCTAGTTTTTAGATTTTTCTTAACTCAGAAATAGCATAAAGTAATTTTAGAAAAAAGTTTGGATTTATTTGAAACCTTTTACCATTTTCTATCTTTTATTTCCTTTTAAAATTAGTTTTTAATCCATAGAAAATAAATAAAAAGTCATAAAAAATATTTTTCTTTTTCCTAAAATTTTCTTTAATCATTTTTAAGTTTTAGGAATTTTATTTGAGCCAGTAGGATTAGTATAGCTTTGAACTCGCGTTTTATTTTGTTAATTAGACGTTTATAATTGTTTACGTTTTTTATGCCTATGCTTTATATGCTTGTACATGTTGCTTAGATTACTTGTACTCTGTGCTTAGTTGTGCTTTATATTGTAGTATAATCATATTCTCAAAAATATTATCTCTATTCACGTCACACACATACTTTACACAAACGCCTCAATCGCCGTCAAGCTTTCATCGGGAAACGACCCGGGAATATTCTCACGAATATTTCTTTGGAAAAACGTACTCTAAAATACTCACATCAGGACCTCATCTAGAGATTAAAAATATGTTTGAAATCAAATTTCTGCTCAAGTCGATAACATAAATGCTAGAGTAATTCATTTTGAACAAGCATGTTTGAAAGAGACCGTCGACTTTTTGAGGGAGTACAAATCTCTTGAAAAGGAGGCTGATGAATCTCTTGAAAAAGGAGGCTGATGGATCTCTTGAAAAGATCAAATTTTGAAAACTGCAAATGATCATCTCTTGAAAGATGTTGTAGCAACTGATATACTATCCACTGTTGTTCAAATTTATGGAATTGAAGATTATGCAAACCTTCAAACTGAGTTCTCCATTAAAAATGCTAAGTACGAAAACTCTTTTGCGAAGCTTGAAAAAGAAAACATTAATTTGTTTAAACAACTTGACCGAAAAGCACAAGAGTGCAAATTTAATAAAATGTCTTAAGAGCGTGCTTACAAAGATATGTTGAAACGAAAGCGTCCTTTTGTATCGTTTGTTGGTGATTTGAAGATCCTTCTTCGGAAGTTGTCGTTTTTTGTAAAAATTAAAAAAAAAATAAAATACAAAAAGATAATAAATAAAACACTTTTCACAAAGTGTTTCATTAATACATCTTAATAAACATCCTCCGTCTTCCGTTGAAGGAGGGCGGTTGTAAACCATTCCGAATCACAACAAAAGATAATCGTGAAATCAATTGTTACCCGATTAGCCCATAAAGCGAAAAGGTTTCATTTGACGTAGCGGTTAACAAAAAGAAAATAAAGAAGATTGTTTTCCAATATATTAAAAAAGCCAAAAATAATTCCCAATCAAAAATACAAAAAGATTTTCTTTTTCAAATTCATTTTTCTTTTTTACTTTGGTTTCTTTTTAATGTATGTTTACACGTTCTCGGTCGAGATTAATCGATAATTCTCCGACCATACCGACTCAACAACATCGTAGACGTCGTAGAAGAGCTAACGTACCCGAGATACGTACTCTTGTTGAATCACCCATCGTCGAGATGGCCGATCAACGTACGATGCAAGAGTTACTCCAATGTCCCACCGAGGGATACGGAGATACAATTGTTTTACCACCGATACTTTTCGAAAATTTTGAACTTAAAACCGGTTTGATTCAACTTGTCACGTCAAACCAATTTCACGGTTTTGAGAGGGACGATCCTCATGCACACATCCGTTGGTTTAATAAGTTGACTTCAACCATGAAATTTAAGGATGTCCCTCATGATGCTATTAAGTTGATGTTATTCCCGTTTTCACTCGAGGGGGCAGCCCGGATTTGGCTCGAAAAAGAACCCCCTCGATCAATCAATACATGGCAAGAACTAGTCTCGAAATTCGTTAATCATTTCTTTCCTCCGTCTAAAATAAATCTATTAAAAATATAAAAAATATAAGAAAAATAAATAAAAAAATAAAAAAAATGTTGTTTATCACTTAAAATTCAGCTTACATATAAGCTCTTTACTTTAGATAACAAGCTCATCAAGTTTTTTTAGCTTGTGTGAGCCTGTTTTGTTTCAATTTCATCAAATTCCATAAAAAGTCAATAAAAGTCAAATAACAGTCAACAGTTGAATTTCCATGGAGTTTGATTGTTTGGAGAGATAGTCTAGAACGGAATGGATGTTTCTAGCCTGTCTAAAGACAGGCAAGCTAAGTGAACCTCCTCAATTGTGGCTGAGGAGGAAGAACTTTGTAAGTTTGATCTTGTTTCTGATTCCACTCAATATTTTTAGTATAATTCTGTTTCTATTGCTTTAATTGCACTTGATCTAGTGAGTTGTGGTTTATTGTGTGCTAGATTTGAATTCTGTATGCTTTTTCATAGGATTTTGATAGTTACTGTTAGAATTCCATGTAACTTGTGAATTTGTGGATCTGAGTTGCTGAGGTTTTTGATGTTCATAATAGTGACTAGTTGTCATTTTTGATTTTTAATAAGAGTGATTTAAACTGATTTGATCTTTGTTAAGAGGATTTGAATTCTGTGTCAACATTGTGCTCAAATTTAGTTGTTAATTCTGTCAAATCTAATGATAATGTGAAGTCCGTGGTTATGGTTGTTTGATTAGTGTTCTGAATTCATCTAGGTTTGTCTGTATGCTTGTTAAAAGTTGCACAACTGTGAATAAACTAGTGTTTGGAACAATGAAGTGTTCTGTATTTGAGTCTGATTAATGGTAGTTTGATTGCTCAGACAAATCAAATAAGTTCATAGTAAAGTTTCTAAGGCATTAAAACAGTTGCTCACTAGTTTAATTGTCAAATTGATCTTTATTTCTCTATAATCAGTGACTATGGTGTACTCAGTGATTCAACTTGTTTAATAAATGGTTAAATTAGCTTGATCTTGTGTCACCTTAGTTTAAAACATCAATTTAGAGTAATTATATTAGATCGTAACTCATATAATTCAACTGATTTGTGAAATATAAAAGTCAGTATACACTGACTCCTTGTAGTCATATTTTAAGTTTCAATGCTGAACTAGGGTCCAATTAGTGGATCAATTGATGATTAGAATTAGGGCTTTTAGGATTTTTAGATTCTCTTCTTGGTATTGAAGCTTTTTCCCCCATTTGTTTAGTAATTTCAGCTTATTACAACTGCTTAATTGGTTTGTGAAGTAGGTACTGTAGGCTGAATTGGTTGACCAATGGTCTTGCTGTATGGACTGCTTATATGGTTTAATCTCAGTTCTTGTTAGGTTGTTTTGTATCTTGTTTGTTGGTTGAATCATGTTATTCTGAGCTTGTTTGATTGAATCCTGAGCTTGTTAGTTGTAGAAGCAGTTAGCTTTAGCTTGTGCACTTATTT
This sequence comes from Artemisia annua, assembly GCA_014162995.1. Lineage (NCBI taxonomy): Eukaryota > Viridiplantae > Streptophyta > Magnoliopsida > Asterales > Asteraceae > Artemisia > Artemisia annua. Next base: position 22,127 of record LBNU01015481.1, read on the forward strand.
AGTAGCAGCTTGTTGTCACTCAGATTGCTAGTTTCATTTGTACTGAGTTTAGTTTGATTTTTCTTATCTGTTAGAAACTTGAGCTTGCATAAACTCATCAAAAGCTTTTCATTAAAAGTTGTTTTTGTAAAATTACTTTGTTTTTAGTTGATAAATCACTTTGTAAAAAGAAAAAAAAAATCAAAAATATAGTTTTGCAAAAAGGTAAGGTCTGGGATTCGAACCTCAGCCCTTACTATTCACACAGACATAATCTCACCACGCAATAACCAACTGCGCCCTTGGGACTTTTCTCAAGGGTGTTGCTTTCATATTTCTTTTATACATTAGTTTTTTTTAAATAACCTTAGCTTTTGAAACTGAATAAGCTTGTAAAAGCTAATCACGTTTAGCTTCTCTAGTTTTTAGATTTTTCTTAACTCAGAAATAGCATAAAGTAATTTTAGAAAAAAGTTTGGATTTATTTGAAACCTTTTACCATTTTCTATCTTTTATTTCCTTTTAAAATTAGTTTTTAATCCATAGAAAATAAATAAAAAGTCATAAAAAATATTTTTCTTTTTCCTAAAATTTTCTTTAATCATTTTTAAGTTTTAGGAATTTTATTTGAGCCAGTAGGATTAGTATAGCTTTGAACTCGCGTTTTATTTTGTTAATTAGACGTTTATAATTGTTTACGTTTTTTATGCCTATGCTTTATATGCTTGTACATGTTGCTTAGATTACTTGTACTCTGTGCTTAGTTGTGCTTTATATTGTAGTATAATCATATTCTCAAAAATATTATCTCTATTCACGTCACACACATACTTTACACAAACGCCTCAATCGCCGTCAAGCTTTCATCGGGAAACGACCCGAGGAATATTCTCACGAATATTTCTTTGGAAAAACGTACTCTAAAATACTCACATCAGGACCTCATCTAGAGATTAAAAATATGTTTGAAATCAAATTTCTGCTCAAGTCGATAACATAAATGCTAGAGTAATTCATTTTGAACAAGCATGTTTGAAAGAGACCGTCGACTTTTTGAGGGAGTACAAATCTCTTGAAAAGGAGGCTGATGAATCTCTTGAAAAAGGAGGCTGATGAATCTCTTGAAAAGATCAAATTTTGAAAACTGCAAATGATCATCTCTTGGAAGATGTTGTAGCAACTGATATACTATCCACTGTTGTTCAAATTTATGGAATTGAAGATTATGCAAACCTTCAAACTGAGTTCTCCATTAAAAATGCTAAGTACGAAAACTCTTTTGCGAAGCTTGAAAAAGAAAACATTAATTTGTTTAAACAACTTGACCGAAAAGCACAAGAGTGCAAATTTAATAAAATGTCTTAAGAGCGTGCTTACAAAGATATGTAGAAACAAAATTATTGGAAATACACTTTCTAGCAAACTTATTAAACTTGAGGGTTTAATGTGTAAGTTATTTAGCCTATTATTGCTAATACTTAACTTTGGTGTTGGTATTGTAAGTTTTGTTTATGCAGGGTCTTAAGTGGAACTTGTGGCTATATAAGGATTGAGATTGGATCTAGGGTTTCATAATCACAGTTTTATCTCTCGAGTACACACAGTTTTCTCTCTCAAGTTCATCATCTCTCTCTTGGTTTCTAGGTTGTTAATAGTTTGGTTTATAGGGTTTATCAAGATCTTCTTGATTGTAATCTGGGTCTTTGATATTGTTTAGTTTAGTTTGGTTTAGTGAGTGAGTTTGTAAGCAGCATCTAATAGAGGGACTGCTATCTTTCTTTTGTATTGTATCTTGGCTTGAATCCGTGTTGGGGACAAGTCTTCAGTGTTTATTGTTATAATAAAAGAATAAATCACCAAATGGGTGGTTGGTTGGGTGATTACACGTTGTGTTTAGTTGTTTTGGTACCATTTTAATATGGTATCAGAGCTCTAGGTTCTGATCTGGTGGTTTTTGAGATTCTAGGGTTTCTAGGGTTTCGAAGTTTTTTTGGGGTTTTTTGCAATTAAAGGGTTAATGGGTTAATTGAGGTTGTTTGCTTAACGGTCGTGGTTGATTTGTTCTGTTTGGGATTAGATCTGGTGATTTTGTGGGTTTCTTGATTAGGGTTTTAAAAACCCTAATTTGGAAATTTGGGGATTTTTTTTATCTCTGGTGGTTTCTTGGTGGTTTGGGCCCGTTCTTGATTGCAATCTCACTAGACTAAGTGAATCTAGTGAGTTTGTGATTCATTCCGCTGATATATCACTGTAAGTGCATTTTTTTCCTTTAAGCAAACACTTACCTAGTCAAGAAGGTGCAAACAGAGTGGTTAACACCTTGACCTGCCACCGTGAGTGGTACGAAAACCTGCTCTGGCCACTCTCAGTCTTCTTGGCTGGTATTTCGTTAGGCTTGGGTGTTAGTTTAGATTTTCTAGGTTGTTTGTGTTTAGGTCGAAGGAGGATATAGGTTTTGGGGTTGAGAAGTTGTTGAGATTGGTTTTCTGTTTGTTCTTGGTTGTTATTTGTTGGTTCTTGTTTGGTTTAGTTGGTTTCTTGTTTGTTCTTGCTTGTTTTTTTGTGTTTCTAGTTGTTTCTTTGTTGATTCATTATGGCTATTATGATCAGTAGTCTGGATCAGTGTAATCCTTTGCATCTTCATCCTAATGATTCTAATTGTGCTTCCATTGTTACTGTTAAATTGACTGGAGTAGAGAATTATAGGATTTGGGCTAGTGCTATTAAGTTGGCTATACAAATTAAAAATAAAATGGGCTTTCTTGATGGTTCTTGTGTTAAATCTGATTATGCTGCTAGTCCTTTATTAGAAGCTCAATGGGAAAGATGTAATGCTGTTGTGTTGAATTGGATATTAACTTCTTTGTCTCAAGATGTGTATCTTGGTCATGTGTTCTCTGAAAATGCTTCTGTTGTGTGGAAAGATTTAAAAGATACATATGATAGAATTGATGGTTCTGTGGTCTTTAATTTGCTTCAAAAGATTAATAACTTCAAACAAGGTGGTTTGCCTGTTTCTGAATATTATCATAAATTGAATTCTCTATGGAGAGAATTTGATATTCTCACCAAACTTCCTGACTGTGTTTGTGATGCTCGAGTAGAATTAGTTGATCATGCTAAACTGTTAAAGCTTATGCAATTTTTAATGGGTCTTGATGACATATACCAACCAATAAGGAGTAGTTTGTTAACTAGGGAAGTTTAACCTGAAGTTAAAGATGCTTTTGTCATGGTTTCTAGAGAGGAGTCTCATAGAGGGATTCCTAATACCTCTGTCAAATCTGAGAAGGCTCAGATTTCTGCTTTTGTGACTAGACCAAATGGGAATAATAAAAGAAATAATAATAACAATTGGCCTAGTAGTAATGTGAACAATAATAGAGGAAATTATGATAATCTGTTGTGTAAGCATTGTGGTTTAAAAGGACACACTATTGATAGATGTTTTGAACTAATAGGTTATCCACCTGGATTCAAAAAGAATCCTAATTTGAAACCTGTTAATGGCTTTAATAGAAGTAATAATGCTGATATTAATAGTGATGTCAAGAATGCTAGTACTCTGTCTTTCACTAATGATCAGGTTCTGAAGTTGATGAGTTTATTAAATGATAAAACCAGTCTCCCTGCACATGCCAATATGGCAGGTAGTGCTTCTTGTTCCTTTTTTAATTGCAATGTGTTTTTTAATCAAAATTTCTATAGGTTTTTTTGTGCCAATTTGAATGTTAATGGTGTGAGTTATCACTTGGGTTGGATTATTGACTCTGGGGCTAATCAACATATGACTAATAGCACTAAAAAAATGTTTGGGGTTGTTGATATATCTGATTTAAAAATGACTGTTGGACACCCTAATGGTACTTTGGCCAAAATTACTCATGTTGGAAATTTGAGATTCAATAACAATGTGGTTTTGTTTGATGTGTTAGTTGTTCCTGAGTATTCTGTTAGTCTTTTATCTGTTCATAAGATGATTAAAGATAGTAAGTTGTTTGTTGGTTTTGATGAGACTACTTGTTATATTCAGGATTTGAAAAAGGACAATGTTCTGGGGACTGGTAGTGAATTTGGTGGTCTTTATGTGTTTGATAAAGAAGTTGTTAGTCCTGCTGTTGTAAATAAGAGTGAGTTCTTTGTTTGTTATGTGTCTAAGGAAGTCTGGCATAATAGACTTGGGCACCCTGCTAATCAGGTTTTACAATTGTTAAAAGGGTCTTTAAATTTGACTAATTTGAATCATGAGAGTCCTTGTGAAGTTTGCCCTAAGGCAAAACAGAGCAGAGATCCTTTTCCTTTAAGTGAAACTAAATCATCTGTTTTTGGACAACTTATACATCTTGATGTATGGGGTCCTTACAAAGTGATTAACAGGGAGGGGTTTAGATATTTTCTTACTATTGTTGATGACTATAGCAGATCTGTTTGGGTGTATATGCTTAAAACTAAAGATGAGGTATTTGGAATGTTTGTTAATTTTTACAACTTAGTGTTAACTCAGTTTGATATGAAAATAAAAATCATAAGGTCTGATAATGGGACTGAATTTGTAAATAATAAAATGACTGATTTTGTTAATACTATGGGTATTATCCATCAAACTTCTTGTGCATACACAACACAACAGAATGGTATAGCTGAAAGGAAACATAGACATCTTTTGAATGTTGCTAGAAGTCTTATGTTTCAGGGGGGGATTCCTCTTGTGTTTTGGCCTGAGTGTATTTTAACTGTTACCTATTTGATCAACAGGCTTCCTTCCTCTGTTCTAAATGGCAGGTCTCCTTTTTCAATGGTGTATAGTAAAGAACCTAACTTGTCCCATCTTAGAAGTTTTGGGTGTTTGTGTTTTGTTACTATTTTAAAACCTTCTGATAAGTTTTCTTCAAAGTCTGAAAAATGTGTTTTAATTGGATATGCTAGTGCTAAAAAAGCTTACAAACTTTTGAGTCTTGAAAATAGGAATGTTTTGTATTCAAGGGATGTTAAATTTTATGAGACTGTTTTTCCTTATAAAATGAGTAAAAATGTGGTTACTGATTGTGAAGAGTCTGAGGTTTCAAGTTTAAATTTCTTTGACAGTTTTGAGTCTGAAACTACACCTAAAACTTCTATTCCTGATCCTCTCAATGAGGATAATATAGAAGGAGATACATCTGTTGGTAGAGAGGGCAGGGATCATCAACCAGATGAGACTGTGAATACTCAATTACCTGGATTAACTGAACAGATACCAATTCCAGTGGTTGAGAATGACTCACAGTCTCCTGGACATGATGAGATACACTCTGCTACTCCCTTAGGTGAAAATTTAAGATCTGAGGGAAATAGTGGTTCTAATAAAACTTTTTTTGACACTCCGAATGAGGAAGGTAGTCATAGGAGGTCAAAGAGGTCTTCTACTTTGCCTGCTAAGTTGAATGATTATGTGTTAGATACTAGGGTTAAATATGGTTTAAACAAATATGCTAATCATACTTTGTTAAGTGCTGATAACTGCTGTTTTGTGTCTAATTTGAATAAGTCTGCTGAACCAAAAACTTTTGAAGAGGCTAGTAAAAATCCTAATTGGATTAATGCTACGAATGAAGAGGTTAGTGCATTACATGAAAATGATACTTGGGAAGAAACTGAATTACCAGCTGGTGGAAAACCAATTAGCAGTAAATAGGTCTGGAAAATTAAGTATAAATCTTCTGGTGAAATTGAAAGATATAAAGCCAGAGTTGTTGCTAAGGGTTATGGTCAAAAAGAGGGTATTGACTATGAAGAAACATTTAGTCCTGTAGTAAAAATGGGAACTGTTAGATGTTTACTTAGTTTGGCTGTTCAAAAATCTTGGAAACTTTTTCAAATGGATGTGAATAATGCTTTTTTATATGGGGACTTGAAAGAGGAAGTATATATGCTTCCTCCTCCAGGTTACTCTAAAGAAGGAAGTAATAAAGTTTGCAGATTGAAAAAGTCTTTATATGGGCTTAAACAAGCTCCTAGACAGTGGAACCATAAACTGTCTGAGGCTTTGTTTGAAGCTGGGTTTATACAGTCTAAAAATGATCACTCTCTGTTTATTAAAAAGAATGATAAGGCTGTTTTTTACTTACTTATTTATGTGGATGATCTTGTTATCACTGGTGATAGTATTGTTGAAGTTGAAAGTGTTAAACAGTTTTTGAAAACCAAGTTTAAGATCAAAGATTTAGGAGAGCTTAAGTATTTTCTTGGAATTGAGGTTTTAAGAACCAAAACAGGATTGTGTTTAAATCAAAGAAAGTATTGTCTTGAGCTTTTGCATGAGTTTGGATTGTTAGCTTGCAGACCTGTTTTGACTCCATTGCCTGAAAACATAGTTTTGGCTCACAAAGAGTCTAGTGATGATAAGTATTTAAAGAATATCACTAATTATCAAAAATTAGTAGGAAAATTGATATATCTCACTATGACTAGGCCTGATATATCTTATGCTGTTCATTGCTTGAGCCAACATATGCATGCTCCTTTACAATCTCATCTTGATTTTGGTTTAAAAGTTCTTAAATACTTGAAACTTGCTCCTGGTAGTGGTATTGGTTTTGATAAGTGCAATGACAAGTTTAAAGTTGTTGCTTATTCTGATTCAGATTGGGCTAAGTGTCCTGTAACAAGGAAATCTGTTTCTGGATATTGTGTTTTTGTGAATAATAACTTGGTTTCTTGGAAAAGCAAGAAGCAGGCCACACTTTCTAAGTCTTCTGCTGAGGCAGAATACAGAAGTATGGCTTCTGCAACTTGTGAAGTAATGTGGATATTGAAAGTTTTGGATGATTTGGGTGTAACTGAGTTGTTACCAGTTGAATTATTGTGTGATAATAAGTCTGCTGTTCAGATTGCTGCTAACCCAGTAATGCATGAAAAGACTAAGCACTTTGATATTGATGTTCACTTAGTGAGAGAAAAGGTTGCATCTGGTCTTCTTAAAACTGTACATGTTGAGTCTAAGAATCAAACTGCTGATATTCTTACTAAGGCTCTTGGGTCTGTGCAACATTCTTTTTTGGTTAAAAAGCTTGGCATGTGGAACTTATTTGTTTAATAAGTTTGAGGGAGGGTATTGGAAATACACTTTCTAGCAAACTTATTAAACTTGAGGGTTTTATGTGTAAGTTATTTAGCCTATTATTGCTAATACTTAACTTTGGTGTTGGTATTGTAAGTTTTGTTTATGCAGGGTCTTAAGTGGAACTTGTGGCTATATAAGGATTGAGATTGGATCTAGGGTTTCATAATCACAGTTTTATCTCTCAAGTACACACAGTTTTCTCTCTCAAGTTCATCATCTCTCTCTTGGTTTCTTGGTTGTTAATAGTTTGGTTTATAGGGTTTATCAAGATATTCTTGATTGTAATCTGGGTCTTTGATATTGTTTAGTTTAGTTTGGTTTAGTGAGTGAGTTTGTAAGCAGCATCTAATAGAGGGACTGCTATCTTTCTTTTGTATTGTATCTTGGCTTGAATCCATGTTGGGGACAAGTCTTCAGTGTTTATTGTTATAATAAAAGAATAAATCACCAAAGGGGTGGTTGGTTGGGTGATTACACGTTGGTGTTTAGTTGTTTTGGTATCATTTTAACAAAAATAATTTTCTTAGAGCTCAAATGGAAAGAGTAAAAGGAAAGGGTGTGAACACTAAGTTTGAAAAACCATCGACTACGGAGAAACCAAATGCTTCTACTATGGTTCAAAAACCAAAAATGTCTATTTCTCGGTTTGTTCCAAAAGTCGTTGAGAAAAATGTTTTGACAAAACTAGTCACTCCACATTCCGTGCCGAATCAAAAACAAAAAGAAAAAGTTGTTGAGAATAAAAAAGAAAGGATTTTTGAAAAAGAAAAAGCGGTTGTCATTAAACCAAAAGTGATTGCATCAGGCCTTTATAGGATTAGTACGAACACTACGTCTTCCTCCGCATCAAAACCATATAGAACAAACGACATGAGCTTAAATTACAATCCTAATGGGTCTAGGAAAACTGCAAGTAATTAAATTGACAAAATGTGAATACAAACGTGTGTATATTGCCTTCTACAGGATTAGAAATCACCTCTATGAGCAGAAACTAAAGCCTGTGAGTAATACAAGGAACAATAGAGTCTCATCTGTCTCAAAAGTAGTTGCAACAAGAATAAAGAAGAGGAAATAGAAGACCACCGTAGGATTTTATCGCTTTGTAATAAAGAACATAATTCATCTAAATGTAATGACTATGTCAAACTTGTAGGAGTATGTGCATAATATAACGGGAATTAAATATAGTCATTAATATATGATACCATTGGGGTCGCAAACAATAGTTCGAGATTGTAGTTTTATATATTTATTGTGAATATATACATGGTCCATTGAATGAAGAGAGCTCAACTTAATTAATTGGATTAATTAAGGATAAGAGAGAACGAACTCAGAAGCCCAAGTGTGTTGATACAAATAGTGTCACGATGTCTTTTCTGGTATTTGTCTTTCTGTTTGAACTTGTAGTGTTACTTTTGATGGTGTAAAGTGTAGGCAAATTTTGAGGTATTTGTTGCTTTAAGTTGTTATGCTCAAATGATGATATATTAGTATATATTACATTTACCGGGCCTTCTTATGAACAGTACAACATAGAATTTTTTTTTCCGGATCGTTTGGGTGGAAAACCCGGTACACATACCCTCACCCACCTCTCTATCTCTCTCGGTCTCTCTAGAACCCGCTCACAACACACCTTCTCCCCTGATTCATCAAACACACAAATGTAATAATCGAACACACACATCTATGTTTTCTTTCTCAGATGTACCATCAATCAAAACCAAAAATAAATAAATAAATGATCGGCTAATCCTAAATCAATTTCAAGTTATGCCCTCTTTATATTTATTAGGTCTAGGGTTCATCAATTTTTTTGATTCCAGCTTTATTTTAATTTCTTTTGATAAAAAGTTAGTGTTTTTATTCACATGTTTATGTTTAATTGTAGGTTTTAAGTATTTTGAGTGGGACGCATGAATTGCAGAAAAGGATGAACTCCCACTGACCCGATTTTTTTTAGAAGGTATGTGATTCTTCANATTGAATGAAAGAGAGCTCAACTTAATTAATTGGATTAATTAAGGATAAGAGAGAACGAACTCAGAAGCCCAAGTGTGTTGATACAAATAGTGTCACGATGTCTTTTCTGGTATTTGTCTTTCTGTTTGAACTTGTAGTGTTACTTTTGATGGTGTAAAGTGTAGGCAAATTTTGAGGTATTTGTTGCTTTAAGTTGTTATGCTCAAATGATGATATATAAAGAAACATTCATAACATAATTTTGAGAATATGATTGAAGTTTTTGATTACAACAACAACAAACCCAATCTCGCCGGGGCAGGCTACCACAAGATAAACCTTGGAGCCGACTGCTTCCAACGAGACCTCCGGCAAGTGCAGGTGTGCTGGTGAGAGGGAAAAGAAGTTTTAGATTATATGTCGAAAAAAAAATAGTTTTTGGTGTTTTTTGGTAACCATGATTTTCAACCTTTTGACTGATTAATCTACGAGGTTTGAAATTTTGAAAATACGTAGTAAATATAAATTCAAGTGAAAATTCAGTATGGGAAGAAGACGATAGTATTTTTGTCATTTCACTGGCGTTTTATTAATTGTCAACCCAAAAATAATTAATTTTTGCAATAGCGGGGAGTGCAGAAATGAAAAACCACATAGACAAGATCTGTAATTTACCCATTTTAAATGAGTATGTGATGTAACATATCAACATAAGCCTCACCGGGATCTGATCAGTACATAACTTTTTTTAGTAAAAAATATTTAGAGAATTTTCTACAGAATAATGCCAATGATTGAAGAACTAATTATCTCAATGGGTTAAAGGTTCTTCAATAATAGACTAAACTTTTATAGCCGTTTGGGAAAAGTAAAAGGTGATCGAAGAAAAAATCTGTCGATGATTGCAACAGGAGAAAAACAAGCTAGGCAAAGAAGCATTTCTTTTCAGGGTTTCATTAATACTCTTAGGCTAGGCACACTCGTGACCCATATTTCATCATCATTCCGGCTGCCACCTCAGCTTTCTCTCTCTTCAACCCATTTTCACCTCTCTCCCCACACTCGTGACCCATATTTTTTTTTAAAAAAAAAAAAGAAAAAAAAAAAAACATTTTTCACACAAAGTGTGCAATCAAATTCGGTTGTATATTCGACCGAATGTGATTTTGTGTCCGGCGACCCATTTGCCCACAGAGGCCTCAACCTATTTGCAAATCGGTTGTGAACATTGCTCGACCGAAAACTTTCGACCCACTGTGAGAAGCCTTAGAGTCTTAGAAGCTATAATACTGTTACTATGTCATGTCATATTGACTTTATAAGCTTACACTTTTACTCATATAAACTACAAATAACCAGTGTGTGCTCTGATCCATATGTACGAGGATTGAGATCTTCTTATGTTGTGAGACTGAACAAACAAATGAGCCAGCAACTTCAGTTAGCATTGGGTCAAATAATTGTTTTGATAAGCTTTCTAATAGGTATGAACATAACTAATTACATGAGGTGATCCAAATTTATAGGTGTATATATACACATACGTATAGCATTTTGTAACATAAAGATAATGAAGGAGACAAAGTTTCCACAGCTTGTAGCTTTTGTGCAGTCTTTATAAAAGAAAAGTTACAAACTGCACTCTTTTTAACATGGTCACTGCTCAAGTAGTAAATCCTTTTTTGGGATAGATATAAAATGTCATTCAACTTATGTCTAAAGCTTAGTTTGATCAACAAAGTTAAAGGTCATTAGGAAAGAATTGATAGATGTTGTTTCAAATAAATGACGAAATGTATGTCATTTCTTTCCTTCAAGACATGGTCATCAATCCTTGCTATACTTTTCAATAGATCCTTCGTGTTTTTTCAATTCTATCGCCATGAGATATATTTTATTTAAAAAGAATGTTTTGAGTAATGAATATAGGAAAATGATTTGAGCCCACAGATCCTCCTGATGCAACATGTCATCTATTCACTAGAGCAACCAATCCATAGAAATTTTGTGACACCTATTACACCGCTCCATTTCTATGATCTCGAATGATTCGGAAAAATGTTTAACTTGCTAGATGCATATTTCCAAATACTTCAGGTGCATGCCATCCAAATAAGAAGAAGATCAGTCAAGCATCAGATAGATCGAGAAGAAACAGATAACCATATTGTTAGTAATGCTTAACTGCGAGGGGCAAGTGAATAAGTGAAAATCTATAGCAAAGAGGCAGAGCCTTGAAATCACAAATCCCAACCATCTGTAGTTCTGTACGCACTAATATCCTTGGTGACTAGCTCAGTGCAAGATAAGGGAGATTTCAAATGGAGTTTCGATGTTGTGATGCAAACGACTCCATGCATGCGTTGTATGGATCATGGATGCATTTGGAATGCAACTATTTTGACATTAAAAAAAAAAAAAAAAAAAAAAAAAAAAAAAAAAAAAAAACAAACAAAACTATAAAAATATCAAACATGAATTAATAAATAAAAAAAAAAAAAAAAAAAAAAAAAAAAAAAACAAACTCTTCAGAGTTTAGGACATGATGCCATAATAACATCTTTGATTTGAATCTCAAAAGTTGGAGTAGATATAAAGTATAAACTTGATTGGGACTTGTCTCTATTCCTTGTAATTGTCTATATTTCCTCCCTTGGTATTTTGCTAGAGTGCTTATTCTGTTTACATTATGTTCACCAAATAATATATGTGACGATTGATAGAGTTGATATACATCTAATCCACGTTTTCCCTACTAGTTTAATATTACGATCAAGTTAACAGATGAAAACTGATAAAACCGATATTCTAGTTAAGTTGTTGTATGAGTAACTTATAACAAATCTTTCATATTTATTGAACTAGTATTCTTTGAATGAAAATAAAATATATTTCTATTTTTTGCGAAAGTAAGAGAAGGAGATAGTCTTTGCGTTAGGGACTCCAATATTCAGTCAAGGTAGTACAATGTCCATAGATCATCTGATCTTATTGCACCTTTATGGCTTTTTTTGCTTTATGTATATATTTGTAAGGAGAGATAGATACATAGAGAGAATACTTTGCTTGACATGGATTCCACTTTTGAATACTTATTAAATAACTAACAAGAAAAACATAATCCTGCCCACCCCAACCCACTACTTATTGAGTCCCTCCTTCCAGGACACCAGACAACACCACTAGTATCACACATTCTTTCAAAACAAGAAGCTTACATGTATATTATAACCACAAAATCATTCTCTTGATCTCTACCTGCTTAGATAATTCTTTTAATACATATTAAACATGAGGGCTGAAGGATACACAGTACATCACACACTAACTCCAGAAGCCGCTGCAGTTGTAAAACAATCTCTTGGCCTGGCTAGACGGAGAGGCCATGCACAAGTCACGCCTCTCCATGTAGCGAGTGCCATGCTCTCATCCCCAACCGGCCTTCTTCGGAAAGCTTGCCTCCAAATTAATACCCATCCCTTTCAGTTCAAGGCTCTAGAACTTTGCTTCAACGTAGCCCTCAATCGCCTACCAAATTCCCAATCCAGCCCTCTTATGTTAAATCCAAATCAATCTCACTACCCATCTCTATCCAATGCTTTGGTGGCGGCCTTCAAGCGTGCTCTATCTCACCAGCGTCGTGGTTCTACTGAAAACCAACACCAACCCATTTTAGCTCTTAAAGTGGAGGTTGAACAGTTGATCATATCCATCCTAGATGACCCTAGCGTCAGTCGAGTGATGAGAGAAGCTGGATTTTCTAGTACCCAAATCAAAAACAGTATTGAACAAGGGCCTCGTATGACTTCTTGCCAAGCCAAAGAAAACATTAAGCCTGCTATCCAAAATAGTAGTAGTAATAAACTGAAAGCATCATCAAGAATCCAAGATGAAGATGTGATGAGCGTTATTGATGCAATGTTGGAAAGGAGAAGGAAAAGTATTGTTATTATAAGAGAGTGTATGGTTAGTGCTAATGACGTAGTAAGAGGAGTTATTGAAAAGTTTGAGAAAGGAACCAACATGGTTCTCACCGGAAATCTGAGGTTTGTTCACTTTGTAAGTCTTCCTTTACACTCACTAAGTCATCTTTCAAGGGAGGAGATTGAAGATAAGGTCAAAGAGCTTAGTAGTCTAGTTACAAGCTATGTGGAGAGAGGGGTGATCCTATATCTTGGTGATCTCACTTGGGTCGCTAACTATTGGTCGAAATACAGTTTGCAAAGGTCGAGAACCTACTGCTATTCCCCAATGGAGCACGTGATCATGGAACTCAGCAGGCTAATACTCGGTTACGGGGATAGTGGGAAGTTGTGGTTGATGGGAATAGCCAGTTCCCAAACTTACTTGAGTTGCAAAATTGGTAACCCTTCTCTTGAGACTCTATGGGATCTTTCTCCTCATACAAATCCAGCCGGTGGCCTGGACCTGACCCTCAATCTTGTTAGGTAATAAAAGTAGGAAAATATTATTGCATTGTTTGAGTTTCACTTTTTTCATAAAGTAGGTGGAATCATAGAGTTACGTGAGGAGCCAAAAGTTAGCATGTACATATAACATATATGATAGATACTAACCTATGAAGCTGGTTTTGCAGTTCCAGCAGAGAGTCACCAAATGAGAAACTACTCACTTGCTGTGGTGAGTGTTCGGCCAATTTCACTAGAGAAGCTCGAAGCATAGCTAATTATGGCCATCAAAATGAGTGTGTTCCCACTACTACCACCTCCAATATGCCATTATGGCTCCAAAAATGCAAGAGAAAGGAGTTAATGCATAATTTCACTGATGAGGTTAGTTCTTGTTTAGAGTAACAAATAAAATCTTTGAACCGATGATTAAATTTATTTCAACATCATTATTATTCACTTAATAATAATATACTTATTATGTGAACACCTATATCAACTGAAAAAATGAGATATCATCTATGCTAAACCACGGCCAATCTTTGTCACTATTTTTTCATGCCAAGATGCTAACCTGACAAGTAATTCCTTTAACAGTCCAAAATAATTATTGTCCTATGTTTATTACAGGAATGCGATACCGTTGGAAGCCTGCGCAAGAAATGGAACTCAATTTGCAGTTCACTTCACAGACAGCCGCATTTTCTTGATAAAGCATTCCATATTTCTTCTCCTACATCCATGTCTTCAACATTACTTGATTCCAACAAAACCCCAAAAGAGCATCAGTTTTTCACATTTGAAATCGAGAGTGACGATGGTGATGGTTTTAATGAGAGTGATGTACAACAACCTGTAGCTCTAAAACCTGACCTCCTATCCAACCCCAATTCTAGTCCAAATTCGGCTTCTTGTAGTGAGGCAACTGAAGATATTGATGAATGCTTCTTGAACAAGTTCAAAGAGGTCAACTCTGAGAACATAAATATTCTAAGCAATGCACTGGAGAAAAGGGTTCCCAGGCAACGGGAGATAATACCAGAAATTGTGAGTACCATCCTTCGATGCAGGTCTGGATCAACCGAAAGGAAAAGAAAAAAAGATACATGGCTTTTGTTCTTAGGTGCTGATAGCCAAGGAAAAGAGATGTTATCAAGAGAACTAGCAGCAGTTGTGTTTGGTTCGAAGAACCATTTCATTCCCATTTGTGTGAGCTGCTTTTCTTCAGCAAAATACAACTCAATGAATGATGATCATGACTTAATTAGTAACAAAAGGACACGAAATGAATATGGCCAGGGTTATATTGAAAGGTTTGCAAAGGCAGTGCAAGAAAATGCTAGTCGCATTTTCTTCATGGAAGACGTGGACCAAGTTGATTATCATTCACAAATGGTTATCAAGAAAGCAATCGAGAGTGGAACAATCCCACTTCCTTGTGGCCGATCAGTTCACCTCGAGGACGCAATTTTCATTCTTAGTTGTGAAAGCTTAACATCAGGTTTAAAAACATGCTCTCCTATAAGGCAAAAACATACCGAAAGCGAATCTAGCATGTTATCGTCAGCCCAATAGGTGACGTCGTCAGCTCGGCGATTAGGGTTTCCTGACGGCCTTGATTGACGTGGTCATAATTGCTGGTTCCAGATCTGACGGCCTTGGTTGACGGCGTCACAATTTACACTACGAACTCTCTGGATCGTCACGAGTCTTTTTTCCACTTCTGGACTTCACTTGTTCCTGACGGCGTCACTTACTAGAGTGTGACGGCGTCACCTTCAGTAATCTTCAAGGTCTTTTGAGTTTTTGTTGTTTTCCGCACTTTTTCACTCCGAAAATGCCCGAAAATGCTTCTTTTGTGATTTTCCCTTCAAAAGTACCTAAAATGAGAAAAGAAACGACTTTCGGTGAAATCCAAACCAAAAACATATGAATTAGTACTCAAACCGACCCCTAAAAACGTAACATTTTTCGTCTCATCAGTTTCTTCGGTTTCGAACTTGATCCTTCAGATTTGTTCCTTCAAACATGTTTCTTCGGATTTCTCCTTCCAACATGCTCCTCGAATGTGTTAGGAATATAATTATTCACGTGAAAGACTCAGTCACCCCGAGTATCTATTAGCATTAAGGAGCTCGTAGGATTAATCATATTTAGTTAGTACTTAGTTAATTATCGTAGTATTTGTGGAGTTGGGTCAGGTCTTTACCCACTGTCAGCTCACTCCACAGTCCGAGAGGAGCGTTTTTATGTAACTATATAAAGCCCTTCCCACACAAGGGAAGGGTTGGACCTTTGCTTTCATCTAATCTAATCCTTCCATTTTCTCTTTCTAAAAAGGCTCCCACTCTCTCTATTTCTCTCTCTAGATTCGATCTAAACCACAAGAATCATCCATGTTTTGATTATGAGTATCCAACAATTGGTATCAAGAGCCTAGGTTTGATCTTTGAGATTGTGTATACTCAGACTTTTAGCTTGGTCTTGTGTTTTTTTGGTTTCAATAGTATTTAAGAAAAAACACCCAGGTTTGATCTTGTATGCGGTTAGAATTGAAATATTGTTGTACTGTATTGATTAGGATTGTTATACAAGCCTAGTTTTGTATTTGGATATCTTGCTATTCAGTTTAGGGGTGATTCGTGTGGTGTTTTTGAAGGCATTCATTGTTTCGATTTGTCTCACAGTGGAATTTTTTTGACTGCGATTTGTGTATTATTTGGTAAGTTAGTGTTGCGATTTGTCTTGTTTTGGGGTTGTGAGTTGGCAGGTAACCAAAAGAGGAAAAGAAGACAAATCACAGGAAAGTGACATTTTTGTCCAGGTGTGAATTTTGATTTGTCCCTGCGACTTGTTCCTACGATTTGTCCCTGCGATTAATGTTGTTGTGATTTGTGGTAGTTGCGAGTTGGGTTCCTGTGATTTGTTGTTCCTACGATTTGTTGTCACTGCGATTTGTTCAACGTGTTGCGATTTGGGTACTGTGATTTGTCTAAGTTCTTCACTGTGATTTGTCTAAGTTCGTCACTGTGATTTATTGATGCGTCGTGTGTCACGTGTAGTATAGACGTGTTTTAGCCTATTCAAGTTTTTAAATTTATATTTTGCCGACTTATCCTATAACATACACACTGATGAGCAGTGTACCCGATCAGTATGTAGATAGTGGTAAGCAGAGTGTCGATCACTAAGAGTGGAATGTAATATCTAGTTAACCTAATAAGTATTTTAATATTCTAAGCGAGTTTTACAACCTAATCTAATGCAAGCGAGGTTTAGTTTGAGAGACTAGCACAGTTTTGTAGATTTAACAGTAAAGTAAAACTAATGAGAACGAAGCAGCGAATAACAAACACGTACATGGATAGATAATAGATACAGATAAAAGGCCTGTCCTATGGTTAAGTAGTTTGTCACTTGTTTTATTGCTAGTTTTATATGATGAGTATCGTAATTTTATCTATCTCATTGGATCTTAAGTATAGGCGAGTAAACCCTTAATTATCATTTATGCTTATCCCACTTATCTAGACACTAGTTAAGTAGGCATGGAGGGGGTATGACAGCCCAAGCAAAACACAGCTAGATACAGAGGTCATCAAAGCACATATAAAAAGAACCAAAAAAACATCATATAAACTTTTAATTGATAGGAAAGCAATTTTAAGGGGAGCAGTATAGTGGCCACAAGCCCATCAATCCTGATGGATTAAAGTTTACTAATACAATAAAACAAAACTACTTAATGAATTATACACATGCAGAACCTTCTTACTGCTCTAAGATCTTCGTTTGGGGTGTATCTTGTGTTGCTTCTTCGTCTGAATTCGTCTCCTTAGGATTTGGTTGCACCACAAATTCGTATGTTATGATGGTCTATTTATAGTTTCTGTCTGAGGGTTCGATGTGGCACATCGACTAAGTAGATGCGGCGCATTGAGGTAACTTCGCGTGAGGTCCAAGATTATTATATTCTGGAATATTCGTACACCGTCTTCAGATGCGGCGTGTNTCTGAATTCGTCTCCTTAGGATTTGGTTGCACCACAAATTCGTATGTTATGATGGTCTATTTATAGTTTCTGTCTGAGGGTTCGATGTGGCACATCGACTAAGTAGATGCGGCGCATTGAGGTAACTTCGCGTGAGGTCCAAGATTATTATATTCTGGAATATTCGTACACCGTCTTCAGATGCGGCGTGTCTTGAATCTTTATGCGGCGCATGTCCTTCGGCGTCTTGGATTGTATTTGGTGAAGTCTTGATAGCAATACGCCGTATATCAATAATGTGATGCGGTGTATCTGGAGTAGAACAAGTTGGATCTTCTTCGTTGACCAAAGTTTCATATGCGGCGCATGATAAAATCACATGCGGCACATTCTTAAAAGTCAGGCAATGGTCTACGAATTCATCTAAGTATGATCGTACGGCGCATCTGTCTAGAATGATGCGGCGTATCTGCATGATTTCAATAGACTTTTCCATCTTGATTAATTTGCTCCATAATTCGTCCATCGCCAAGTTTCACCAATTGCTTGTTTTTACCTGATAATCACTAAAGCAAACAATCAAGTACCAATTCTCATACATAATATAGTAAAACAAGTCAATTAAATAGGATAAATGATGTCAATATAATGTACTTATTTGATGTCATCAAATATCCCCCCACTTGAACTTTACTTGTCCTCAAGTAAACCTTAGATTAAATTTATGAAATAGTATCCTAAAAGATATTAGGATGTATTTTTATCATTAAGCACTTATTCGTTTTATCATAATCACATAACCAAACACTTAACGAAGTAGAAACAAAATAAAATTTTCAATATCAAAACAAATCTAAATCGTTTAGTTGCTCGGTCGTGACGAATATTCTATCATAGGCTTGGCAAACATACGCATCTCCTCCACTAAAGCTAAGGAGTAACAAGTATAAAGCGGTATAAAGGGTTTTGAGGCTTAAGGGTTAAACCTAGCTTTGCTCAAATGTTTCCTGCATAAACTTAGTAGATCGCTAGCGTGAGTCCCTGACGCCTCAACTAACGGATGGTCACTAATGTGCTTCTTGGATCGCTAGCGCGTTATTTGCATAACGGATGGTCACCAAGTNTGGCAAACATACGCATCTCCTCCACTAAAGCTAAGGAGTAACAAGTATAAAGCGGTATAAAGGGTTTTGAGGCTTAAGGGTTAAACCTAGCTTTGCTCAAATGTTTCCTGCATAAACTTAGTAGATCGCTAGCGTGAGTCCCTGACGCCTCAACTAACGGATGGTCACTAATGTGCTTCTTGGATCGCTAGCGCGTTATTTGCATAACGGATGGTCACCAAGTTACAAACTAGATCGCTAGCACGTTAGTCAATTAATCTAATACTCGGATGGTCACTACCTTATTCATACATTCTACATTCTTACTTAGCCATCACTTTATTCAGATGCTCGAAAGCTAGCTAACAATGAATAGAACAATACGGTTGGGTATGTATAATAGTTGGGATAAAAATTGGTGTAAAATAAAAAAATACAAAACAAATAGATTAAGTCCTAATGTGTGATTAATCACTTCCCAACCATCCCATGAATAAAACTCATATCATTGAATAACTCACGCTTTAGGTAGACACGAATTATACTCAATAAAATCTTAAACAAAGAGTAAACCTTAGTTGGCGTTCCCATAACGGCCAACTCCCCTTCAATCTATAAATTAGTATATATTACATTTTCCGGGCCTTCGTATGAACAGTACAACATAGAATTTTTTTTTCGGATCGTTTGGGTGGAAAACCCGGTACACATACCCTCACCCACCTCTCTATCTCTCTCGGTCTCTCTAGAACCCTCTCACAACACACCTTCTCCCCTGATTCATCAAACACACAAATGTAATAATCGAACACACACATCTATGTTTTCTTTCTCAGATGTACCATCAATCAAAACCAAAAATAAATAAATAAATGATCGGCTAATCCTAAATCAATTTCAGGTTATGCCCTCTTTATATTTATTAGGTCTAGGGTTCATCAATTTTTTTGATTCCAGTTTTATTTTAATTTCTTTTGATAAAAAGTTAGTGTTTTTATTCACATGTTTATGTTTAATTGTAGGTTTTTAAGTATTTTGAGTGGGACGCATGAATTGCAGAAAAGGATGAACTCCCACTGACCCGATTTTTTTTAAAAGGTATGTGATTCTTTATTTAATTTTTGGTCAATTGTTTATGTTTAATTATTATGTTGTATAATTGATGGTGAAGTTATTTTAATTCATTTGTGGTTGTGGGAGGTCCAGATGTTGCTAGGTACAGTAGTATTAGTATTTCTATCCACATCTTATTTTTTTAAAGGTTATATAGTTTAAGATTAGGTGGATCAATTATTTGTTGATCAAACAAGCTGTAGGTAGGGTATTGTATGAAGAAACTATTTTGAAGAATTGATAGTAGGTCTGCTATTTTTTTAATTTGTTCATGCATGTTTTGACATTCTGTTAGTGGGATTTGGGTTGTTTGAATCGGGTGTGGTTTAGGGTTTCGGTATAAAAAGAATCTTGAAATTAGGGTTTTCGCGTAAATTAGGGTTTTGCTGATTTCGTGTTTTTATGGGTAGATTTTATGGGTTTTTATAATAGATTTTGGTTTCATTATGTGCTGATTAATATTCAATTATTTCATCGTTTTACAGAAAAGGAATTGAGGGAGATGGATATAAGAGATGGAGCACCGGTTAGCCATGGGTATTGTATGCCTGCTGAATGGAAAATCCACTCTCAAACATGGTTTCGTTGGCTGGTATGTTGCTAATGATTGTTTTTGTTGCATTTATATGTATTTTTTATATAAGCAACTCAAATGTAAAAGAGAGATAAAGGCATAAATGTAATGTTATCTTCTATTTTGGCAAAATAGTCCTTTATGATACTTTGATAAATATGTTGTGCTGGGTAGATTAGGAGACCTCCTTAGATGTTGAGAGCAATAAGGTTTACCATGTTCATTCATCACCTCTAATCTTCTATTACACAAATTTTGGTATTCATTTTTTGGATTTTTTGGATTGCATCTCTTTTTTCAGTTACGAGTGTCTCAGTAAAAAGTTGTTTCGTTTTGGATGTTAAGTGTTTTATGTGTAGACTTATCTAATTATCAGTCTCACTCTGATTTTATAACTTTTTGATGGTTGGCTTTTGGTTAACCGTTACTGTGTCGCTTGGTTTGGGGTAAGTAACTTACTAAGAATCATGTATTTAAAATCTTTGTCCTTCAAAATATTGTGGTAACTATAAAACTGTGTTTGGGGCTGCTATGAAAAAACAGCAGTAAAGGCGTGCCTATATTTTGGGCTAGGATCATCAACAACAACGATTACACAAGGTGCGTTGTTTATTAATGATGTTTAAGATAAATTGGGAATTGGGGTTGTGGCTGATGGTGTGGAAAAGGTAGGTGGAGTTGTGCCTACCATGTGTTTAATGAAACTTTTCACATAAGTTATTAATTATCTGAAGAAATTCATGAACTTAATTTTTTATAGTCGAATGTAATAAAATGTATGATAAAATTGAAATATTGCATCAAAACAGGAAGATACACTAATGGACTGTCATGCTGATGCGTTTAGGTGCGTTTGGTTCAGGTGGTATGCTTTTGTGAACTTTTCTTTCGTATTAGTCATTAAGTGATTTCCATTATTAGTTAACTTTTACACTAACTTACCTTCGATTATGGCACAACCAAGTGATGGACTGATAAAAAAAAGAAGGTAATGTCGTATTTTAGCTGTAAATATGATTTTGTAGTCACTTTTTATGTTATAATTAGAACTTTTATATCGTCAGCATAATAATAAGTGAACGGCATATTGTGGGTAAACAGGATGAGATGAGTCACAGGTACCCATTTTCATAATCGTGATGAAGTTATCACTGATATTACTACTTACACTAATGGGGTAATCAGGCCACAAACAGTATATGAAGTGATATTGTTTTCTGCATGCTTTGTTCAATGTGTTTTCATTTTGTCGTTTGAAAGATAAACGCAGGCTGTAAAGTGTATTCGCAGTTTGTTCTGGATATTATATTTGATGTGGAGCGTAATTGTTGATGTTGTAATTATTATCAGGTTCTCATTTTTCGTGCTTTGGCTATCAAAGATGATGTAGCTATGAGGAGGATGGAAAAAATCGACGAGTAAGTTTTTATGATGCTTGGAGGTGGAAACCAAGACTACATTGTTTCATACCTAAACGATGCGGTTTTAATGTGTATGTGAGAAGACCAGGTCATATTTTTGAAAAATCTTTGATTCTTTTATGTTATTTGTTTAAATTAATTGTTTTACACGAGTTGTATTTCATTTCAGCATGTATGTGAGCATGTGACTCTCTCATACTAATTCTCTTTTTTGTGTGCAACAGCTAACATGACGCAGGACCCGCTGTAAACATAAAACCCGCTCCATCATTTGAGCTGCCCAAAAGCTGCTGCAAAACACAAAGTTAGATACCGGGATATAAGATGATAAGGTGGTCACTAAGGACGGAAGCAATAAGTAAAAAGAAAAAAAAAATCTGATGCTCTTAAGGTATGTACATTCATATTAGTTTGTTAGACATAATGCACTAATATATGATTTTCGGTAAGAAGTTAGCATCAGGTGGTGCTTAAGGTACAAAAATCTGCGTGAATGATGATGAACTATTTTAATGTAGGTTGTTTGGGTACATGGGTAGTGCTAGGGGCCGTAAACGAATGCTTAATAATCATTAGAGTTTAACTGCATTTTTTTCTGCTTATTGGTTATTGCTTTTTGCCTGATGTTGCTTATTACTGTATTTTTTGATGCTGTATTTTGCAACGGCTGTTTTGTATTTCGGATACGTGACCCTTATTAGTAACGAAAGAGTAATCTTTCAATAAATATTTTTGTAGCAGAATTTGGGTGAAAGAGTTAGGCAAGAAAGTGCGAAGAAAGCGATCGGATTTATAATAGTTGTATGTGTTTTCTCAGTTGTCAATACAGAGAAACTGAATATTGTAATCAAACAAATAACTTAATATAATCTATACATAGAAATGTCTTAGGAAGATACACTAATGGACTGTCATGCTGATGCGTTTAGGTGCGTTTGGTTCAGGTGGTATGCTTTTGTGAACTTTTCTTTCGTATTAGTCATTAAGTGATTTCCATTATTAGTTAACTTTTACACTAACTTACCTTCGATTATGGCACAGCCAAGTGATGGACTGATAAAAAAAAAGAAGGTAATGTCGTATTTTAGCTATAAATATGATTTTGTAGTCACTTTTTATGTTATAATTAGAACTTTTATATTGTCAGCATAGTAATAAGTGAACGGCATATTGTGGGTAAACGGGATGAGATGAGTCACAGGTACCCATTTTCATAATCGTGATGAAGTTATTACCGATATTACTACTTACACTAATGGGGTAATCAGGCCACAAACAGTATATGAAGTGATATTGTTTTCTGCATGCTTTGTTCAATGTGTTTGCATTTTGTCGTTTGAAAGATAAACGCAGGCTGTAAAGTGTATTCGCAGTTTGTTCTGGATATTATATTTGATATGGAGCATAATTGTTGATGTTGTAATTATTATCAGGTTCTCATTTTTCGTGCTTTGGCTATCAAAGATGATGTAGCTATGAGGAGGATGGAAAAAATCGACGAGTAAGTTTTTATGATGCTCGGAGGTGGAAACCAAGACTACATTGTTTCATACCTAAACGATGCGGTTTTAATGTGTATGTGAGAAGACCAGGTCATATTTTTGAAAAATCTTTGATTCTTTTATGTTATTTGTTTAAATTAATTATTTTACACGAGTTGTATTTCATTTCAGCATGTATTTGATCATGTGACTCTCTCAAACTAATTCTCTTTTTTGTGTGCAACAGCTAACATGACGCAGGACCCGCTGTAAACATAAAACCTGCTCCATCATTTGAGCTGCCCAAAAGCTGCTGCAGAACACAAAGTTAGATACCGGGATATAAGATGATAAGGTGGTCACTAAGGACGGAAGCAATAAGTAAAAAGAAAAAAAATATGATGCTCTTAAGGTATGTACATTCATATTAGTTTGTTAGACATAATGCACTAATATATGATTTTCAGTAAGAAGTTAGCATCAGGTGGTGCTTAAGGTACAAAAATCTGCGTGAATGATGATGAACTATTTTAATGTAGGTTGTTTGGGTACATGGGTAGTGCTAGGGGCCGTAAACGAATGCTTAATAATCATTACCTGCATTTTTTTTCTGCTTATTGGTTATTGCTTTTTGCCTGATGTTGCTTATTACTGTATTTTTTGATGCTGTATTTTGCAACGGCTGTTTTGTATTTCGGATAAGTGACCCTTATTAGTAACGAAAGAGTAATCTTTCAATAAATATTTTTATAGCAGAATTCGGGTGAAAGAGTTAGGCAAGAAAGTGCGAAGAAAGCGATCGGATTTATAATAGTTGTATGTGTTTTCTCAGTTGTCAATACAGAGAAACTGAATATTGTAATCAAACAAATAACTTAATATAATCTATACATAGAAATGTCAAGATAGGATTCTCTTAAGGAGGTCGTACGGTTGACTTAAGCCAGCTTTAACAACTCTGGTGACCTTGGTTTTCAACAAAGAGTTAACTATTCAGTCTTAAAACATGTATATGTTATGTGTTGTGTCTGGCACTAAAAGGTTGATCATGTAGGTGCTCCTGTTGAGGACGATGTTCCAATGGGAAGAACAGTTGCGGTCTACGGCTGAAAAGCTTACTGATGTGAATGATTTTGGGGAAGTAGTAGCTGTCTGCTGGCCGAATGGTGATATAGTCAGATTCAGAAGTGGTAGCGCAGCTGCAGATGCCACCAGGGTTGGACTCGAAAGCACGGTAATTTATTGTAAAAGGTTAATCTGAAACACATGCCGACACAACTGCCTCCTATAGAGAACGACTCTCACAGAACGAGCAACCTATGTCGCCAGTTAATGTACCTCCTCAACGGCCCAATACAACCCATGGTTAGTGGTTTCCGGGGGTTTATCACGTTATACTATTAATAGAGTTCCTGTAGCCATTATTAAATATTTGCGTCTTATTTTTTGCAGTCGTATGTTGTGGATCAGTTGTCCTGGACTTTGTCACCAGGACAGTTTCTCCACAAGTTACTGACAACTTTAGTGGGACAAGTTATGTTAGTAAGGACAACGGCAAGAGACCAATCAATGTTCAGTAGGCAACATAGCTGATCAAAATGTGCCACTGAAAAGGCGACGCCGACAGCTTCCCACACGTATGTTTCACGATATCTGTCACTTTAAATTAACGCATGTGTTTTCCCAGTACTGTAGACATCCTGATATTATTTCTGAATTATTGGCATCGTATTGTGTCTGTAACGCTTGCTGGTAACGCAGGATCCCAATCCACGGGTGATCTTCACATCACTGGCCCAACGATTCCAGGTATTGCATACTATAAGTTCCAGCCTTCATGCATATCGGTGTTGATTACACTTACATTTGTTGTCGTTGAAATTTCAGGCGTTGGTGTCTCACAAATCCCATCAACTAACACCATACATTCACAAGGTTAAACCGACAATAGATTCGATGATCTGCCAGCAACGATGTTTACTGGTCAAAGCTCGCACGCTCAATGAAGATATATAAACAAAATACACAAATTGCTCAAAATGATCCATTTCTTCTCATTCCGAAAGATTCTCAGATGATCGGGTATTTTCAGCTTATATATCTTCATTGTATGCTGCAAATACGAGTACAAGTATAATTCTTGAGCAATTTGTGTATTTTGTTCAAGCATTTTGGTTTGACTTTTGTATTTTAATTTTGGGTTTCATGGGGATTGATTAATTTTGGTTTGTTTGGTATTTTGAAGGATATCAGGTTATGCGGATGGTTCGGGATGAAAGAAAATGGTTAGCAGCAACTTGCGTTAGATGACACAAGGAGGAGGCAAAGATCCAAGCTTTGGAGAACACTGAGAATAGAAAAAAACCCAAGTTGGAAGCGAAAAGAATGGAGGTAACAGTTTCGTGTTTTTCATTTTAACGGGCTGTTAATGGTTACGGTATATGAAGAGAAGCTTTCATAAAAGAAAGAACAAAATTATGTGCTGTTTGGGATTTGCTTATTCTTTCAGTGTTTATCTGCCTATTAGCAGCTTGGCATAAGCTGGTATCCAAAGAGTTATAAACTTTTATAAGTTTTAAGGAAAACGTAATAAACAATTCAATAAGCAATTCCAAAGACCCGCTGAATTTGGGATCTGTAACAAATCATCTTGCAAAGGTGATATAATTCTGTTAAACCTTTAGTATTAGCACGTATAAAAAATTAGGATGGGTAAGACAGTCTACAGTGGTTTAAGTGTCCTATCTGATTTACCATTCACCTTTAGTAAAACTAAACATTGATAGTAGACGATTTATTTGGCTATAGACCTTCTAAACCTTTTTTTCCCTTAAAGAAGGCAATATATTTTACAACTGACTTTTAAAGGCGGTCTTGATATATTGGCAGGTATAAAAGAGGAAAATGGTTGCTTCGGCTTTTGGTGATAATCAAGGTGGTAAGTTCAGCAGCTCACCCTATTGGACTCAAACCAGCACGCATTGCTACGGTCATTGAAAAATATTTGTGACAGTTGCAAGCTAGAGGTCTTCCTAAAATACTTCATGATGGTTATCGCCTGATCCATTTCTACCGAGAATTGTGATCGAGTCGGGATTGACAGTTTTATTTACGACACATGACTACGGTACTTTGATCACTCCTATTGCATACACATTCCAGTTAAGGAAAAATTTATGAAAGGAAATAATTAATTCTGAAAAGAAAGCTTACATTGGATTTGAAAACTCAAATATATGCTATATAGGGAATAACTTTCGTTTTGTTATTTTGCTCATATGCACACAAAAGATTAATATTGTTGTACGATTTGTTGTAGGCCAAAGTTATATCTTTATTACATATGGCTGCGTAGCGTGGGAATAACTTATTTTCAAGTAAGTAATCCTGCAACCTTACTTGCAGATAACCTGCCAAAGTTTGACGCTACCAATAATGGAACAACCACATATTCCAACTCATCTCAAAATGAATCGAAGCATACATAAATGAAGCTGCAAACACAGAGAACATATTCTAATTTCATACTTAGATTAGTATTGTATATTTGTTATTTAGCTATGATCTTATTGCGCAAGAATGTCGTTACCTCCATTTTAGATCTACATAAGACTTTGTTGTATTGAATATTTGAATGGTTATGCCTTTCTTTGTAAATATGATGAGGATAAAAAAAAATTATTAGTTTACATAATGAAAAGTTGTTATGTTAGTATTTGCAGTGTTGAAATATTGTTGCCACCATCTCCAGTTTGCAACACTTACTAAACGCAACGTAAACTCCTTCTTTAGCGAAACACCCCGCCGCAACGCGCGGGTTTCCCACCTCGTATATTACAACAACAAATAGTGGCGATATCATCCACTTAATACAGAACTTTACAATAGTTGGTTAAATAAACTTCCAACTTTCTTCATTCTTTTTCTTTTCTAATTTTTTTGATTTTTTTAACTAACATAAATAGTGTAAACCTTCAAAACTTTACTATCACAATTTTTCCAGATAATATTTCTTTACTTTTCAAAACTTCAGATATAAAAGTAATAGTGAAAGTAGTAAACATACGAAAAATCAAAACTAAAATATACAATATGTACTTTCACTCCAATTGCATTGTGCGATTTCCCAACCTAACCAAAGATAATGAATTACCCACACGAACACAGGTTATGCAAGGAAACACAATTTGCCTAAGCAACTAACCACAGACTTTAATCTACAGGGTAGGCTAAGGTGTAAAGGTGTAATAAAACATAAAAACATGGGTATAAGAAACGAAAAGAATGGCTCTAAGGGTTTTTCTAGGGCTATCTTACACTAAAAATGAGAGTAAACAAAAGGGTTTATACGGGGGTTAACTAACCAACGGAGTTAGTTAATATCACATAACATATAAAGGTTATTTGGGTGTAATCCTAGAAATTTACCAAGTTAGACAAGTCACTCCAATTATATCAATAATACTCATTATGGTGGACTCAAATAGTATATAAGCCAAGTTCTAAAGTTTACAAGTCACCGGCACACTAAAATGTTTGTGGAAAAAGTTCTCACAATTTTTGAAAATAAAGTTATGTGTGCGGTTATGTAATTTAGACTAAACAAAAACATGCTATTTTTATTTTTATTTTTACATATTAAGCATAGATTAAGCATATTTTTGAAAAGTTTAGGACAAGTAACGCTCTAATTCTCTATCCCCGCACTTAAGTTAAACAACGTCCTCGTTGTTTGTATTTAAAACTAAAAACGGGAAATTAAAAAGAATTAGAACAGAAAAACTCCATTAGATTTGCTCGGTATGATCCTCCATTATGCGTTTGCGAGCAATCCTATAAATACCACCATTCTTAAATTCACACCTGAGTTTAAGAAAATCAATGTAACACCCCCAACTCAGATATAGCAGCCAAACATAGCTGGGGGTATTACGCCAAGGAAAACCAGACACATTTATAGCTAACGACCACAACATGGGACATTTATAAATGTTTCAAAACATATCATTAGAGTTTACAAACAATTTAGAGTTCAAAGACTCTTAATCAGAGTAGCAGCGGAAAAGTAAATAGAGTTTCAACGGAAAATAAAAAGGTTTAGCAGCGGAAGTAACAAAAGACACACAAAAGGTTTTACGAATGATATGAAAATAAAGATAGTAAAGATAGTTAAGCTACCATGACAGATAGCCTCCTTGGTCCAAGCCACTCCACCATGCCCCAAAAGTATGCTCCCAAAAGCTAATTATTAGTAGTAACTGAAATACATACTTAAAAGTCAACACAAAGGTTGAGTGTAATCCATAGGTTTAATAAATAAAGTTGAGGACAAGATTTCAAATCAGATAATATAAGCAACATATGCAAATACCGGGTAATCAAGGTAACATACACAATATATAGAGGCATCCCAGTGCATATAATATTGTTGATGATGCTAAGCTCATGACACGCAAAATGTTAACCAACCAATCATAAGTCGACAATAACCGCGGAATTTCATAATATAACAAATGCCCCCAAGGCCGGGTACTTGCCATATACCCAGCAAAATTGAATATAGTACACCACAAATTTCCTATCTAGCAAAAGGAGTGGGAGGTCAATTCCTATAGGCCTATATCGCTATATTCGCACTCACTCACAAGTGATTAATGGTTCATGATCTGAGGGTCTTGCATAGAAAGATAAGCTACTTAGCACATCGTCCGGAAAACATACCAATCCAAAAAGCATACTAAAAATACTTGTGCTCAGAAAACATTTAAAAGCATGTATCTCACCCCATGGGTTTATAAACAATTAAAAGATAAAAGCGGGGCTATGAATCACACCTTAACAGCAGCAGGTGATGAGCGAAAAGTGTTACGCTTTTAGAGGGTCATTTAAGCCCTAATCTGTACTTATTTGATCAAATATTGCCTTAAATCATTCCTTTTGTCATTTTAGGTACTTTGGAGAGGAAATCTGGAAAGGGAAGCATTTTGGACGTTTTTGGAGCATAAAAGTGAAGAAAATGACAAAGTCTCAAAACCAAGTTGGAAATTGTACCTGACGGCGTCACTCTTTACGAGGTGACGGCGTCACGCTTTGACAACAAGGTGGATGATTTTTACACTAGACGACCCAGAAAGATTTTGGAGGATCTACACGTGACGGCGTCACGTGTAAATGGGAGTAAACCGTCACGTCATAGCTCCAATGGAGACGGCCCAGAAAAATTTAAAGGGGGACGGCGTCAGAAGTGGATCTGAGCAATCCGAGAAAAGTTTTGGCGGCGAGGTGACAGCGTAACACTCTAAAACGTGACGCCGTCAGATTGTAAAATCTATATATATTCTTCTAATTTTCATTCATTAAGTGTGCAACTTTTGGGAGAACTTTAGGGATAAACCCTAGTTCGTAAAAGACTGTATTTTCAGGGGTTTTTTACCCTTGAGACCTTGATGTTCAATTAAAGATAAGTCTCCTTTGAAATCAATCAATATGTCTATGTGTTGTTTGATTATATCTTATGCTTGTCTTTACTTTAACATGCTAGGCTAGATTTTTCTTGTGTTTGCTTAGATCTAATGAAACCTAGCTATTGATTACATGTCGTTGGTTTGTTTGTGATTGTTGTGGGTGGGTGAAGTCGATGTTAGGCTTAAGAAAACTGGTTAACCTCCTATACGGTAACTTGCTTGAACGTCTTAAGAAACATGAATCGGATGTGTACTACGATTATATGGTTGTATTTAATGTATAAGCGAATTCTAGTGATCCCATGTTAGGAGCTTTAAGTCGGCTCGACATAGGAGTGAAGTAGGAGCTACGAATGGTTTAAAGGAATACAACCCGTCATCCACACAATTACAACAAACCAATTAACCGGTAAAAGATAGCTAGGGAGTAAGGAAATCTAAGTAAACACATTTTTCTATCATATAAGTTTCACAACCAATTACTTTTTCTTGTTATTTTATTTTATTTGCATAAGTAGTTATTTGGGTTAGTTGACTAGCAATTAATTCCGCCCACTCTTCCAAATACCCGAGATTTTACTTGCTTTCATTAAATATAAAAATACAAAAAGAATCGTCCCTCAACCCTTAGACCTAAATTAGAGTAGTTTTCAATCCTAACGACACTATTCCCTGAGAGAACGATCAATCCCCCGGTACTTGCCACTTCACTATACTACATCGGTCAGGTACACTGCCTGGTGTGGGTTGTAAGCTTCTCAAGATCCCTTGAGAGGTAAAACCTATTGCGAAGGTTGCAAAACCCACGCATCAAGTTTTTGGCGCCGCTGCCGGGGAATAGTTATTGCTTAGGTTGAAAATTTTATTTTTACTTAGGTCTACTCGTTAGAATCCTTTCTAGTGAGATTTTTATTTTTATTTTTTTCTAGGTTTTCTTTAGTCTATCTTTTTCTTCGTGTCTTTGTTCGTAACCATTACCATCCGACATCATGAAAGGTGGTAATATCCTTGATCCCAACAACCCACCACAACATAACATACCCCTACCAAACCCACCTCCTAGAGCCCGTACTTTAGGAGAATACTCCCGTCCTAACCACCAAGGTTATCGAAACACCATTGAGCTCACCCAAGGAGCCAATGTGTCTCCATTGCGATCCGACACCATCCGGTTGGTGCAAAGCGGATGTGAATTCCATGGACTTCGTTCCGAAGATCCAAATCAACATCTCAAGGACTTTCTTAAAATCGTAGATTCCATAGACCTTGATGTTACCACTCGGGAGACTACCCGATTACGTCTCTTCCAATTCTCTCTGTGAGACCAAGCTAGTCAATGGCTAGAACGTCGACCCGCAGGATCCATCACCTCTTGGGATGCTCTCACCACTCTCTTCCTTGCTCACTTCTTTCCACCAGGGAGAACTACCAAGTTAAGAAGTGACATCTTGATGTTCGAGCAACTTCAATGCGAAACCCTCTATGAGGCGTGGACCCGATTAAAAGATATACTTCAAAGGGTCCCTCACCATGGTATAAATCTCTGGCTCCAAATCCAAATCTTCTATGACCACGTTAATTACCACACCAAGCGTCTCATTGATCGAGCCGCCGGGGACAGATTACGTGACAGAAACGCCGAGGAATCATGGGAGATCATCGACGAGCTTGCACTCTACAATAATGAGGTGTGGGAGACCTCTCGTATTGTGAAATCGGCTGATGCCACTAAACTATCCGAAGAAAGCCTTGGTAAACTTGAGAAAAGGGTTGACGACCTATTCGAAAGGAAAAAGAGACGCCTAAGTCCACAATGAGCAACAGTCAACTCCATCTCCGGCACAAAGATGACACCATTATCCGAATCACCACGTAGGGAGAGTGTTGAATCTTTCTATAAACATGCTCAACCTAACCCACCTCCTCAGGTACTTTGTCCAGAGTTCGAAGATCGAATGAGAGAATATATGTCAACACATTCCGAACGGTTAGCAAGATTCGAAGAAGCCGTTTACAGGCAGAAAGAGGAAATGCAAGAGAAAATGGCTGAGATGATGAATCTGTTGAAAGAATACACAAAAACAAAAGTCCCCGAGAAAGTGTTGATGCGAAGGGACCTTAATAACCCCAGCATCAAATTTGATAATACCGTTTCTGATGCGTGGGTTTTGCAACCTATGCACTTAGGCTTTACCTCTCAATGGATCTTGAGAAGCTTACAACCCCCACCAGGCAGTGTACCTGACCGATGTAGTATAGTGTAGTGGCAAGTACCGAGGGATTGATCGTTCTCTCGGGGAATAGTGTCGTTAGGCTTGAAAAGCTACTCCTAATTAGGTCTAAGAGTTGAGGGATGATTCTTTTTGTATTTTTATATTTTATGAAAGCAAGTAAAAATCTCGGTTTTGGAAGGAGTGGGCGGAATTAGTTGCTAGCCAACTAACCCAAATATCTACTTTTGCAATTAAAATTAAATAACAAGAAAATTAAAGTGGTTGTGAAACTTATATGTGAGAAATATTTGTTTACTTAGATTTCCTTACTCCCTAGCTATCTTTTATGTGTTAATTGGTTTGTTGTGATTATGTGGATGACGGGTTGTATTCCTTTAAACCATTCGTAGGGCCGTGTACGATCTTCCCTAACTCTATAAGCTCCTACTTCACTCCTATGTCGAGCCGATTTAAGCTCCTAACATGGGATCATTAGAATTCGCTCATGCATTAAATACAACCAAATAATCGTAGTACACATCGAATTCATGTTTCTTAAGACGTTCAAGCAAGTTACCGTATAGGAGGTTAGCTAGTTTTCTTAAGCCTAGCATCGACTTCACCCAACCACAATAATCACAAGCAAACCAACAACATATAATCAATAGCTAGGTTTCATTAGATCTAAGCAAACACAATAAAGACCTAGCCTAGCATGTTAATTGAAAGACAAGCATAAGATATAATCAAACAACACATAGACATATTGATTGATTTGGAAGAAGACTTATCTTTAATTAAGCATCAAGGTTTTAAGGGTGAAAAACCCTTAAAATACAGAAAAGTTCGAGCTAGGGTTTTTCCCAAAAGTTGCACGCTAATGAATGAAAATTAGAAAAGTATATATAGATTTTACAAGCTGACGGCGTCACGTTCTAGTGCGTGATGCCATCACCTCGCCACCAAACTTATATTCGGATTGCTCAGATCCAACTCTGACGCCGTCCCTCTTTGGAATCCTCTAGGCCGTCTCCCTTTGTGTTATAACGTGACGGCCTACATCAATTTGCATGTGACGCCGTCACTCTTTAAAACTTCAAATCTTTCTGGGGCGTCTGGTGTAAAAATCATCCTTCGTTTGTCAAAGAGTGACGCCATCACACTCTAAAGCGTGACGCCGTCTGGTACTAATTCCAGCATATTTTGAGATTTTGTCGTTTTCTTCACTTTTATGCTCCAAAAACGTCAAAAATAGCTTCTTTTCCAGATTTCCTCTCCAAAGTACCTAAAATGACAAAAGGAACGATTTAGGGCAATATTTGATCAAATAATTCCGGATTAGGGCTTAAATGACCCCCTAAAAAACGGTACACTTTTCGCTTCATCAAATACCCTTACACTTGAGATTTGCTTGTCCTCAAGCAAATGCGCTTTTATTCCAATCAAAATATGAGCTAGGGGTCATTTAACACGAATATAAAAGTAATTACAAGAAATAGTCATTCAACCCTAGTCATAATAAGCACGGAAATCATACACTAGCACCTCACAAATAGTGTTTGGATACTCTCATCTCTCGGGTGTTATAAACCTATATAACTAGATGGAAATGGAAGAAATATCACTCACTACCTGTCATAGCAAATAGATTACCATAGGCTTGGGAAAGGATCAAAAACCTCCTCCACTAGGCGTAAGCATCTAAGATAAACTATCAAAGAGGGCTTTACAAAGGGTTATAATGTTAGTTGTAGGGATATGATAAACACGGTTTGGTTGGAATAAAGGGTATTTTTAGTGGTGGCAAGCTAATTATCTTGATCAAATACATGCACAAGGTGGCGTTGCTAAGCCAAGACTCGACTCGACTTAAGCTAATAAGGAAAATAAGATAAACATAAATAAAGACAAAATGAAACGGGATGGTAGTCCGTATGTTTTTTCTACTTCTTTTTTTTTCCAATTTTTTCGAGTTTTTCTTGTTTTTCGATTTTTTTTTCATACACTCTTGCCCTACCATCCAAAATAATACATCATAGGGGCCTCGGTTCTCCCCTTACACTTGAACTTTTACATACTTTACAATAAACTATTCTAATGACTCGAATTAAGATAATTGAAAAACTTGGAGTACTTTAAAATATTAACACACATATGGGGGTAACAATTGATTTCTTCCCCGTTACTCCATTAAATTAGTACTTTACCCATGAGTCCCAATCGTCCCAAAACAATATGTACAAGGATATGACTCGACTTAGCAACCATGTTAGTAATAAGACAATTAATTAAGGGTTTAACAAATGTTGTCGCAATAATGCACTAAAGATGAGTGCATACAAGGTAGGCTAAGGCGATTTGGGTGTACATTTGGGTGGATTGTAAACAAATTCTTCCTTTAAGTAAAATGCTTAAAGTTAGAAACGAAAAGATAGGCTCGGAGGGGTGTACTAGGGGTATCGTGTACTAAAAATGAGTACAATGCTAAGGTGTGGGGGAATTACTTGACGAATGAAGTCAATGTAATTATAATACGGGTATAAAACAAGGGTTATCCTATTGCCTCTTATCATGTAGTAAATCTAACTACACGAATGTAGTCTCACTTGTGGATTTGGGATGGTCCTAACGCAAGTTCTAGAATCTATAGGCTACCGGTACATACACAAGCATAAAAAATGATTGCTTTTCCTAACAATTCTAGGGGCGAACCTCACATATTTGGGTACGGTTTTTGTGCTAGTCATACAATTCCCTATCCATGAGACGCTTATTATACCTAAATTATCACTTCTAAATGTTGTAAAAAATTTTAAATTTGCGCTAAAATTGCCCTAACAAATGTTTCTCTCGGTTTTATTACACAAGTACTATTGAACAAAACAAAAATCAAGCGTAAAAGCATTTTCTAAGGCGCTTTCATTTACCCTCCTTACACTTAAACCGAAATGTTAGGAATACGCTTTTTGTATAAGAAAGATTCGGTCACCCCAGATATGATTAAGCATTGTTTAGCTCGTGGTATTTACAATAGCTAGTTAAACGTAGTTTAGAAGTAGATTAGTTCGCGGAAGAAGGACGGGTCTTTACCCACTGTATACCTGATCCGCAGCCCAAGTGGCACGCCCAAGTGGCAAAACCCATGTACATATAAATACCCTCTCCATCCTTGGAGAGGGTAAGCCTTCTCATAATCTCATTTTCTTTTTTTTGGTTTTCTCTCTAAGGCTTCATCTCTTTCTCTCTCTAACTTTCTCTCTTTGATTTAAACAACATTGATGCCGAAGATATTGGGATTTTGAGTGCCGTGGATAAGCTATTTATGTTTAATATCTGATGTGATGAGAGTAACCAAGTTGGACCATAAAACAGCTGATGAATGATTTCTTTCCACCAAAATTTCAGTCTTATTTTTCATCTAGCTACTTTCTTCAAAATGAGTTTAGGGAACTTAAGGCATACTTCAAGATGGCCTTAATTAGTATTAGATTTTGTGGACAGATATGTACTAATTCTAGATCGATGTACGTACTTTAATCAATACCTGATAGCAACTGGTTTTGGAAATATATATGTCCGGTTAACTAGTGGTGCATATGTATGATGGTTTATAACCCACATTTATATGATCAAATGTTATGCTTACAAAAACTGCGAGTTCTAATAAGGCAAATATCCATTGCATTTTCAAGAACTGCAATATGCTTAGAAAGTGATCAGTTATTAGTGAGGCATCAATGCATCATTGTGAACAAGCCTTCAAGTGATTTGATACGAATAGAGAGGTCCATTAGACCCACCTTTTATTGTCATGTAAACATCCTAAAAGTTATGGTCATGAGTACAATTGTTTAAATGCATAAAGCTTTCACAAGATTCGATCCATAACTTACTATTTATGCAAAAGAAAAGATGCTTTTGTAAAAGGGAGGAAACAAAATATATAGAATTCTTCAAAAGCATATATAGGAGTGACAAATTTATATTTAAACGGAAATTTCATTAAAAGAACTCTAGCAGGGTGGTTAAAGTGAATATTTGTAGTGCGATAATCTTCATTTGTACGAATCAAATCTGGACAATTTTTTAGTTCATACAAGCTAGTGCAGATTACCGTACTATTAAGTAAATGTGTTGATAATTCAAACGAACGAAACAAACAAACAAACAAATCAAACAAACGAAGCGGAAGCTTTATTCAAATACCAAACTAAATTACAAATCAAATTCAAAGACAAATTCAAACGGTACCAAACTATTATTCAAAAGGTACAAATAATTCTAATGACAATGATCCCTATTTATAGCCAAAACTAACCGTTATAGATTAGTTACCAAATTCTAAACAAACTTGTAGGACAAGTCACAAATTTACCAAACAACCCTTAAAGTTTAAGTCACTTTTCTAACAATCTCCACCGTGACTTAAACTCCTCCACCGACTTCAAATCAAATTCAAAGTTCCAAATTCCGAATGCCAAATTTCAAATGCCAGAGATGCTAGCCAAATTCAAAACGAACGATCGATTCCCGAAAACGATCCAAATCAAATTCGAACAAATACAAATGCCGATAATCTTCAAAACGAACAATCAAACGTTAACCGACAAATTCAAACTCGGTCAACCAAACAAACGAATCGGCTCAAACGATCTTCAACAAAGACAATCAAATTCGGACGACCAACTTCAAATGCCCGACAAACGAAGATCCAAATTTTCCAAACTAACAAATTCCAAGCGATCGAACAAAATTCAAATGACTTGAATTCTTCAAATACCAAATCGATCTTTAAATTCCAAATACCAAAATCAAATTCCAAATACCAAAATCAAATTCCAATGGTCCACTTATATAATAAGAATTACAACCCAAATATCAAATTCAAATTCTAATGACCCACTTATCAATAAGCATTACGATCCAACTTCAAACTTATTATCCAAGTATTAAACAAATTCAAGTTAATAAATAACTTGACAAACGGATACTTGATAATAATTCTAATGACCCACTTATGCAATAAGGATTACGGTCCAAATTCAAAACAACCAAAAACGAAACAAATTCAAACCACGAAACCTTCAAACGTCACCAAATTCAAAATTCATATTCCTAAAAGCTAATTATCAAACAACCCAAAACTAAATGCCCAATACTTGCACCAGAAGCCCAAATAACAAATACTAACAGCTCAACTTCAAACTAACCAAATAACGAATACACCAAAAGCAATGGAACAGAACAGTGAAATCCAAAATCTAACTCCAGGACCACAAGTCGGTCAACACCTTTCAAACTCAGTCAAACGATTAATCAAACCAAAAACCAACCGAATCAAATCTAAAAATCTTTAAATCAAAATCAATCGAACATCAATCCAAACGAACTCAATACGAACCTTTTTTTTTTCTTCTTCATGGCTAAACAAACCTGGCTCGGATACCACTAGTGGGTAATTCAAAGATGAACGAAACAAACAAACAAATCAAACAAACGAAGCGGAAGCTTTATTCAAATACCAAACTAAATTACAAATCAAATTCAAAGACAAATTCAAACGGTACCAAACTATTATTCAAAAGGTACAAATAATTCTAATNAATTTACTTCATACACATATATTTAGTGGGACCCATCTAAATTTTACAAAGAAAATTTATGTAGGCCCTACTAAATTTATGTGTATGAAGTAATTTTCTATGTGGAGATATCACTACCCTTAATCAATACCTGATAGCAACTGGTTTTGGAAATATATATGTCCGTTTAACTAGTGGTGCATATGTATGATGGTTTATAACCCACATTTATATGATCAAATGTTATGCTTACAATAACTGCGAGTTCTAATAAGGCAAATATCCATTGCATTTTCAAGAACTGCAATATGCTTAGAAAGTGATCAGTTATTAGTGAGGCATCAATGCATCATTGTGAACAAGCCTTCAAGTGATTTGATACGAATAGAGAGGTCCATTAGACCCACCTTTTATTGTCATGTAAACATCCTAAAAGTTATGGTCATGAGTACAATTGTTTAAATGCATAAAGCTTTCACAAGATTCGATCCATAACTTACTATTTATGCAAAAGAAAAGATGCTTTTGTAAAAGGGAGGAAACAAAATATATAGAATTCTTCAAAAGCATATATAGGAGTGACAAATTTATATTTAAACGGAAATTTCATTAAAAGAACTCTAGCAGGGTGGTTAAAGTGAATATTTGTAGTGCGATAATCTTCATTTGTACGAATCAAATCTGGACAATTTTTACCTTAATTTCACGCCTTAGTTCATACAAGCTAGTGCAGATTACCGTACTATTACAGTAAATGCATTCAAGCAAATCAGTGATTAAGAATTTAATTATTTCAACCAGATTTGACTATCAGTTTTTACCTTCCACGTATCTCGTCATGTATTATTTACTTATAATTTCAAACCCTAAACTAATCATGCATGTCTATGAATAGTTTTACAAAATAATCCATGTATCAGTAAAAAGTCCATTAAATATTGTGTTTCTTAATTATTTTAAATGGATTCTGATTAATGTCCGAACAAGTCTAGCTAGCTATCACGATACTGAAATACTTGGCTTTATTTTTAACCGCAATTTTATTAAGGATATATAGCAAGGAGCTAGGAACAAATAAAGACTACAAGAGTTACAAATTAGAACACACTTGAACGGGATCGATAATCCAGTTTAACCAATATGGTTTGAAGTCGATCCATACTTCTATGTGAAATCCAGAAATGTGAATGAAGCATTATATCATCGCCTATGTCCTTCCTTGGTGGTTTAATGTCAAAACTGATAACAGGGTATTTGTTAATTACACTTAAATTACTTAATGACATCACCACACCACTAACCCATTAGTTAATTATTTATATACATGGATATTGCATACCAAACCACACCAGTCATATCACATACAGGAGACATACCTTTAATTACGAAAATATCAGCTGATTTGTCAGTTTGCCATTGAAACAAGACAATTTTCACATGGGAGGAGACTATATATTTAAGGATAAGATTAACAACTCGCTTAAGGATTAGCACTAACTAGCTTGATGCCAAGGTTAAGGTGTTTTTTTTTTTTTTTTTTTTTTTTTTGAATAAAGCTAACACAATATGGAATGCTGGCTTATATTTTGTTAAATGTAATTGTTCTTGATAATCGACTATATTGTTTCATGTGAAAAAATTATGAATTGGTTCTCTATAACTTACCGTGTAATCATTGCAGATAAAAAACAACCTTGAATTTTTAAAATTTTGACT